>JAVFBZ010009236.1:0-12139 GCA_032466195.1 Katharina tunicata
ATTATGCTCCACGGTACATAAACCAAGGGGAGATAATTATTTTCTTTAAACGGAATGTAGTTTTTCTAATAGAGATTATAGAAAACTGCACATACGTGTAAGATCCTTTAATTTGTGCAGACAAACATTTGTCGTTCCAGTTTGAAACTCTTTTAAAAAATGAAAAAGCAAAGTGCTATCATGGAAGCGATTGGTGACGATCTGCTGTGTATCCTGCCCATATCACGGTTGCCAATGTATTTGATGGTGTTTCCTTCACCCATCGGACTGGCACGTCGTCGTGTGATCGAAATAGCATTAAGTGCGTCGTAAAACCCAAATCAACCAAACTAAACAATTCCCTTTTAAACAACTCACTTTTACAAAGGTCAATATCTCCAATCTGGTCACAGGAGTGCATTCTGGGTATTCTCGGATAGTACGTGAAGTAGGAGTAACACATTTCGTCCTGCAGAAAAAAAACCGAAATTAAGTTTGAAACCAAATGTTAAACGTGCTTTCTGAAAAACATTAAATTAAAAGCCAAAACATGGTTATGCGCTCTGACGAACTTCCTGTGTGTTTTTTTTACACACAAAATGAAACAAATTAATATTTCTGTTTTTGACAATTACCAGAATTGTTGAAGTTTAAAAAAAAACAATGACACTATTCATGAAATTAATGTTTCAAAATTAGCTATAACAACTGAAGGTAAAACGACACAATTACGTCACTGGTAATACAATAAGTTACAATAAGTTATTCAAGGCATGAGCTCACCTTTTAAGCAACTCAGTATGGAATGTCCATATTAAAATGAAAACATGCCAGTATTAGAATACATTTTCGAATAGCTCGTACACTAAAAAGCTAAAAAAAAAAAAGAAATTTATAGAACGAAAATCTCTGACCTGCGTACTGTCACCGTAGTAGATCGTGTAATTCCTCTTCCGGAAGCCAAATTTGGTTTGGTAATTACACTCTGTCACCCAACGGTCACCTAAATGAAAAGCAGATTTTTATGGCATGGGATTTCGTAAAATTTGAATTGTTTTCAGGATCTTCCCAAAATAACATATAATTGAATGTGACAATAAAAGACTGTCCTTTTCAAAACATAACACGTTCCATTTGCCAAAGGTATGGGTTCTTTAAGATTGAAAACTCAAACGATTATCCATTTACAGATGGAGACCATGGCTTTTAATTCAACAATCAATATAAAATTTATCACAGCAAAGAAATAATACATTAATCTTCGAAACCAAGAGTTTTATACGGAACAATGTTTCGCTACAGATAAATCTATAGATTGATAGATCTAGAAGGGAATTTAGATGTAGATAATGCCCTGATTAAGCTGCCAGCCAGATGACACAGTGCATCGTTCAGTGGAACCCCTTGGTTAGATTTGTAGATTTGAAGAGTGTAAATTTAAAAAGCCTCTTGTGTACCTCTCAGTCTGATTTAGATATTTTTTTTATTACTTTCCAAGATCGACAAAATGCTTTTCAAAATGGCAGCCACGCTCACAACGCTCGAAACAGTGCAATTGAATTGAGAGTATACCAAGATGATTATCCATGATGGCCTTCACTGACCTGGCAGAAATTCGATTGGAGGGTCCAGGATATAAACATTGGGGGACTCATAATAATAGTAGTCGTCCTCTGCCAGAGTTCGGAGTAACTTCCCTTCCCGATATTGTTTGAAAGATCCACGGAATCCTGTAGGAACAAGAAGAGAATAGAATAGGCGCAACATGTTAACTGAGGCTGGCCTTTACTGGAGTTCAATGAATCCAGCAGCTGACCGGAAATCAATGAACGTCTTGTAATGAAATCAAATACATTCTGTTATCACTTTGAACAGCCTGTTTGTTCGTTTAAGTTGTTTGAGATCATTTTTAATGTAAAGCTAAACAAAAGGCTGAGCAAATTAGATATACGGCTTATCTTAACTCGTTGGAATTTGGACTTGGAATTTTTCTACTTGTCGGACCCAAGAGCATCCAGAAATCTTATTTTGCGTCCTGTAATTGAACTGATTGGTCCGGTTTTTGCCATTGAAGGTGAGTTCATTCACAAATTGGACGAACACGCCATCATATGAGTGAAAGAACCTTAAGCATGACGTTAAATCCGACCCAACCTATAATATACTATATTTTTTTTATAATATAAATGGTTAATCAGGAACTTTGAATGCATGCATTAATGAACTATTTTTGGCTCCAACATGTAGCCTAAACCAGGATAATAATAAAGTGAATTTCAAATTGATCTGTTTTATTAAGTAGAATTTCAGTAGCCCTCCCTTTTATTATTGTATATGACAACTGGTGTATATTTTGTAGTGGTAATTAGTTTTCAATCTCAGTGAAACCAACACCAACAACAACAACAGCTGATTGAAAGCAGAAAGCAAACGCATTTGATTGGCTGTTACTCACCGGTATAATGCATATGCAACAAGACAGACGTGATGTTGATTGGATGAGGCAGAATGGTCTTGGTGCAGTCTGGGGAGCACGTGCCCGTGTGTATAACCTTTTCACTCATTGGTGGAATGTTGATGTTGAGTTGACCAGTCAACATGCTGCTTCCTTCGATGGGTCGGATATGCGGTGTGTAGTACACAGTCATTCCTGAGGCGTCTGATGAAAACAAACAAACCAAAACCCTAATTTTTAGTTACCTCTATAACATGCTCTTTGGCGGGAGGTTGGCGTGCGGTTCGTGTGCTCTGATGTTCTCTGGTCTCTAGCGGTTATCAGGAAGCCACTATTTGTGGACAGGTGATTTGCATTCTGTGCATGTCTCGTATTGTCTTACTGACAGTGACATTAACAACAGTATATTTCATCCATTGGCCCGGCACGTCTTCATAAAGTGAAATAACCCCTTGTATGGCTAAGAATCCCAATCAAATAAATACATATAAATCTAGCATGCTATTAAACTTGAATAAGTTGAATTCGAAAAACTGGAATCATTAATACAAAAATACTGATGATAATACCGTTTCCCAGACCAACATACCGAAATAGTCTGCACGGATTTCTGGATTGTTCCAATGGATCTGGATGGCGAAATGAGAGAAGTAACCCTTGCCAAAACTGATCCCTACATCCGGTGGCATGCAGAACCCCTCCATGCCAATCGTCCAGGCCCCAAGTATTTCTTGGCATTGGTTCTCTGTCATGCCACACTCATGAACATCCTTTAAATCAAAAGTTTAGATAAGATTGTGGTTAAAAGACTTGGTATAAGTGGTTTAACGTACGTTTGGATAAAGGATTAAACGAGCTTGTACATAAATCATAGTAGACCCTTATTGTAAGTGCCTGACTGAAGATTATGATTTGTGACTGAACGAGATTTTTTAAAAGTGAAGAAATGAGATTTTGGGTGTTTAACCGCCATTTGGATAAGTGAGAATTGGTAGCAGTGAATGAAGTAGGTTTTGGATAGGCGATTTGAACGGTCGAAAGATTAGTATTGTCTTTCCTGTCACATACGACACAACTTGTCTCGGAGTTCTGAGTGGATAGAAAGGTATCAATTTAGTCAGTGTTTTATTCAATATTTAATGGTTTATTCCACTTATTTACAGGATGTCAAGTATTAATATAGAGGACTGTCACTGCACATAATTGGCAACTTTCCCACAGGCGTATTTGAGCGGAACTGAAAGTGAACTCGAACCATTTGGTCGAATTAGTTCTAGATTCAATAAAGGCAATAGGGCTGGCAGTTTACAGCAGTTAAATAATGGCTACAATGACTAGCCATTGGTCCCGGCAGATACTGGAGCCATCCCTATTGATGTAGTTTTAATCCGTACCATAACAGAGGATATTACTCACCGATTCTTTTATATCGGGTCCTTCACACCCAAACAATAACATATGATGAAGAATTTTGGTGTTGTCTTCAATTGGCGCAAAGGCAATGGCATGGTAGGGATTATCAGTCCGACCCTGCAGAATAAAAAGCAACGATTCATTTGAATCATACAAAATATAAACAGGATACCAATTCTTCATGGGTATTTCATGCAAACAAAGACGGATAAATGCGTTAAATTAAACCTATACACAATGCTTTGTCTTTTTTTCTAATTTTCAAGGACGTTTATGAAAAATGAGTTTGAAATGAAATACGCCAATTTATGTTGAAACATTCACATAAAGTTTTATATATAGCTTTCTGCAGTTGAAGTGAATATAGCTTTGAATGGTAATAACGCAATCTTCTTGTCAACTTAAGGTATATATGGGGGAAGATTTCCGGTTGTTGCGGTGATCGCTGGGTGTCTGTTTACGAAGTTTCTCTCCGGTTTTCTACCAAACACCGGCAATGTAAAGTCATAATATAAGGGAAATACCCCTAAGTACGAAGTTAATCCCCAATCAAATTAATTATACATAATTCTGTAATTCTTTTAAAAATCGATTAAACCTATCTTGCAGTTAGTTGAAGAACTTATGTTGAAATTATTCCGCACTTACATTGAAAATTTTGCAGACGTACGTCGTCTCTTTGGCGGGAACTTGTGTGCGCGGGAATTTCAAATCAAGTTTCTTGACATTTGGTTGGTTTATATAAGGGCAGCTATATTCCTTGCATTTGAAATCATCGGACTGCATTTCCATACAGTGGGACGAGTCAACAGGTTGGCAGATACCTTAAACAAATAAAAATGATTAGAATAAAAGGAGAGAATGTATCAGTCCGACTCATGGATTACTTGACCAATAAATTAACATTTTTCTGGTCGAAATCTTGAAAACAACATTTTCTTTTGATTGAATTTTTAAAACGAAAGGAGCGAATAGGACTAACCTTTGGGTCGTTTGGGTTTTTTTTACCCTGGATTTTTTATTAATTTAATTGGCGTTAAACTATCTTATGGGTATTCTATTTGACAAATTTGCAATGGTATAATTTATTCATACCACTGTAAATGTTGACTTTCCAAGCAAGTTAGGATAAACAATTACACAGTATAGTTTTTGACGGCAGCAAAAGGAGCTATCAGTAATTGCGTGAAGCTGATTAAAGTTAAAACTAACTAAGCCTAAATTTCTTTCTAAAAAACAAAATTTACATGTACATGTATCTATACTGACTCCAGAGAAAACAAGACACGAAGTGGAATATAAGCTGTGACCAAAATGTTGGTTAGATTTTCACAAACACTAAGAGATCCCTTCTTCTGGCGTAAGACCCTCTTTAGGGTTATTATTTTAGTGTAACCTCTCTGGCACCATCGAAAATCAATACACAGGTGGCATTTACCAGGGTGTGATATATTCTCTGTCCTGCTGGGTGTCGCCCCGGGGCTCCAGACACAATCAGGGTCCCCTAACTCTTGTCCGTTTGTCCGTCCGTCCTGATCAGAGTCCTTGCGACAGAGCGTTGGCGTCCATTTAAACCCCTCTGCTTTGAAGTCCTAAGAATTTTAATTAAACATTTGAAGGTGAAACGAGAGAACACATGGTATATTCTAAACGGAAACGGAATTTATAAAGGAGGTCTTCATGAGTTCTACCGGATGTAGATTTACGTTGCGTTAAAACTGAACTGGATATGATGTATAAACAACATAAGGTGCAAAATTAATTTACCAGGCCGAACGGGTTCCTCTTGCCTCCCCCTGGGGCATTAAAGTGCCCAACTCCCGGCCACTTTAATTGACTCTTACACGGGTGTTGCACATTAGAACCATTGGGTATCTTGTCTTGGAAGTTTGGGTAACTCCCGGCTAATACACACAGGGAGAGTAATAATAAGGCACGCATCGTTCTTCTTCAAGTACTGTGACCTTTATTGAGACGTACTGAAATATTTAACAAAAATCACAAATTCAAAACAAAATAGATTAAAAAGTGTTTTTGTTTTCCTTAAGGTTGTGAGATGAAAACATAAATTTTCTGTTTTGACCTAAACTTCGCATTGCTGGAAACAATACAATGTTCGAAATCCAAAATCAAACACATTGATTGTGAAATATAGGGAACTTATATTTGTTTGGGTTCTTTAAGCTTGTTTCTTTAACACAAACTATAAATTGTGCCTAATTGAGCACGCTGAAAATATTCAAAACGATCTATGGGTTTTTAGACAAAATACAGTTGCTTTATAAAAATATGAGTCTTTTAAGACAATTATAAACAAGTGTCAAATTCAAATAGGTAACCCGTTGATAAACGATATCCTGAGAGAATATGAAAATGCTGTTTCAAAAAACGAAGAGGTATGTCTTATCAGTTTTCATACGTAGGAAGAGGTATGTCTAAGCAGTGTTCATACGTACGAAGAGGTATGTCTAATCAGTTTTCATACGTAGGAAATGTATTTCCGTCAGGGCTATAATTGTCGACTTTGTCTTGACTTTAAAGTTCCTTAACTACCATCATGTGAAATGTTGTTGTTAACGTCCGGTGTCATAACAGGAGGGCTAATACATGCAATAGCCAAACACACTGACTAAACCATGTTGTATAGAATAAGAACTCCGAGCAAAAAACTCATGTCGGTATAGATAATATATTTCGGCTGTATTATGCCATCCTCAGTTAATTATATACAACGAGTACAGTGTTAGCAGGCGTATAACTTTGTGAAATAACCTCTGCTGATCAGCGGAAATTTTCTCATCTGCACAATCATGTTGTGATATAACTTTTGACAATATATCTCAATTAAACAAGCTAGACTGTTTATACTCAGACCAATCTTTGAGATGACATAAAATTACCCAATTAATTAATTTCAAAATTAAATCTCTTCGATTTCATGATATTATAAAGATAGAATTGGAAAGAAAAAAATAGAAAGGAGACCCTTAATTAAAATTCATTGATTGTTAATGGAAAGATTTGCATACCAAAGCAGAACACTGCAGAAATCTGTTTAAGTGGTATACGACTGAAGTGTTGCATTAGAGATGGCGCCTTTAACTGAAAAAGCTACCGGATTGTCTGTTTGGATTTATATATACCTCTACTTACTTTGTGTAAGGTGATGTCATTTAATTTATACAATGGCTAAAAAAATACCCTCATTCAAGCAGATTCCGAAATATTTACTTATTTAATGATTTATTTATTTGCTAGGTGTTTAACTACTTAATCTCGGGATTTGGGTTTGTATAACGACCATTTTTTTTTTGATACCTTTATAAATAACAAATTGGTAAGCATGGTAGCACCATAACTAAAACAGGGGATTCTAAAATCATTTATTTATATAAAAGAAATGAACAATGGTACTTTTAGAGAAACAGGTCAATAATTGAAATAAATAGACAATTGGTCGCAGAAACTGTGCGTAAAAGTAATATAATAAACGAAACCAGCTCAATCGTTAAACTAAAATCAAACTTACCTGACGACGCCTTTAAAGTGGAACTGCTATCCAATTGTCTGTTTTGGCCTATATATACCTCTAAGACTTATCACGCACTTTGCGTAAATTTATGTTAATCATGCGGTTTTGTTTGTAAAACATTTCTGTTGTCAAGTTATAAAAAATCACATGATTGTAAACTCATGGTTTCAATTCCTCTATCTCTAGCGAGGACATAAGCACGTGCCACCAAGTCAACCACACGCATGCGCAGTTAGCCAGTAGATATCAGTGACGCAGTGATCAAAATAAACAAGTCATAGATTTCTTCATACTTTGTTTTCAACTGTCTATATTTTAGTTTAATGAGATTCCGCTGATGACCCATATATGTCAATCAAGATTATTGAAGGTTATAGATTACCGTTCAATTTCAATTGGGCAAGTTTTAATGTATGGACGCTTTCTGAGCGTAGGCCCTACTGGCAACACGAAACCAATTGGTTGTAACGCCACGTTGTGCGCCCTTGGCCGCCACTGTTCGGCTCTAACTTCGCGAGTGTCCATTTCGCTGACACCCCCTACTGTGAGTTCAATTGCCCTAAATATGTCGTAAAGCCCTAATATAAAAAAGTATACTAGCTGAACAAATCGATATATATTTATTTTCAAACCTCTTCTTCACATCTGCCAAACCGAAGATAAGTCAATTTATTATCTGTTTCAAGACGCAAGAAAAAAATTTCATAGAATGAACATTGTTTTGGCAGCGTCAAGTAAATGTATATTGTAAACTGGATTTCATGTAAAAAAAATACTGTTCAAACAACTGTGGCTTTGGGGATATAGGTCTATTCCGATTTTGGACCAATTTTATAAGAACATTAAACGACGCATAATTGATCGTTATTTTGGACAGCTTTCTGGTGTCTTAAATTTAAATCTCTTTCAAAGATAATTTTGAATTCGAACCCTATCTTCCCACAGTTTACGCATCGAAACCTGTGGGCTTGACAGTAGTATACTAGCTTGAAGCGAATTACTTTGTCTGCTGTGACAAAAGGTTGTGTATAAGATAAGTTCCAGTTTCTGTTCCTGCTTATTTGTCCCAGTTGTCATGGTTTTAAGAACAGTTGCTGAAAACAAACCCAGCAGTTCAGACTTGTATAGTTATTGAAGTTTCGATCATCATTTACCTTTAATAAGTTAGTACGTGATATGTGTACGAAGCTAACGAAATGCGAAAATCGAAGATCGGTTTAGTCTAACATTTTCCATCTCAAATTTGGTATATGGTGTATAGTAATGTATGCATTTCTTATTTGTGGCCGTACCTTATTTACTTGTTTTTGAAGTCATTCTGATGCCAGTAACTGTTGTATTACATAGGTGACAAGATGCTGATATGTATGGTGACTTATAAGTATCATACAATTCATCATCAATTTGTTTGCATGTTTTGTTCATTTACAAGGAACAATCGGTCGAACCCAATACGTTAAACACGAAGTCCTTTACCGTGTAAAGGAACAAAACATGCAAACAATTGATTATGAATTGTATGATACTTATAAGCCACCGTAGATCTGCTTACGTCATTCTATCTATCTTTTGTTGGTACTGCACAGCGATCTAGTCTGTGAGAGACACATTTTGGAGGACTGCTACTGACCAATCAGGACGGAGAGTTACTGCATCGTGAATCTTATTGGTCGTCTACCACGTGACTTTGGCCTTCCGCTCTTAAATGGAGCTGATATTTTACGGACAGTTCCGGTGTTAGGCAGGGTGCTATCATATCTTCGTATTTGTTTAATACGCGGCGAAAATGAAATACTTGTGCATTTTTTTTGTTTGAAAAGGAAAACAATGCTCTATTTTGACTCCACTGTTCTGACAAACAGACATTCTTTACGAGTGCTAGTTGAACGCCTTTGTCCTCTTTAATTAAGCGTAAACAAATGCATTTAAGTTCGTCAGTTAAAAGAACTGTTGTTCATACTAAACATCAACAAAAGGCGAAAACAATGGTCTACTTTTTGATTGATTGCTATGAAGATGTTTCGAAATGATGGTTGTAAATACACAGGTGGATATTACCAACATTTACATTTACATCCCAGCAAGCGGTATGATATCAGTTAACATGTCGAACAGCAAGTGGAAAATAATTTAAGTGAAGCAAGAACCTGTTAAATGAACAAAATAACAAGAAAACAATATTCGGTTTGCAGCATAATATTAAAATGTCACTTCAGCAGAAAATAGGTGGGAAAAAAATATTCAATATATACCGGTATGTGCAAATTCGTTCCCGCCAACTAGTATGAGATTATCCCTTTACCCACAAATACAAAAACTTTAAAAATGACGGGCTTTTCATTTGGAATTGTTCACTTTTATGAAGATATAACTAATTATGACTGAGTTCGACAACCAGGCCTTCTTTATCGGTGTCAGTAGAATGTATCGGCCTGCTGTACCTCTGTCTTTATTAAAGGATTGAACGCATTTTTTTTTTATTTCATTGAGGAAACACCGAAAATTAGAGCGACGTTCATGAATAAACAAAGCTCTCCTTGCCAATGATTACCCTTGAGATTTTAGTTCAGGCGCTTTGCTTGATCGGGGTCTTACGCCGTGCTTAGGTCAATGAAAACAAAGGGGATATTTTTCCAGCACCTGAGAGCGCCTCATCGTGTATCTGTATATGAAGGTCCATTTTACGAAGGATTAGTTATTAGAGGTGTTTGCTTAATGGTGGTGTTTCACGTCGCGCTCATTGATTAATATATATTTGTTTTATATAATTTTATTTATATGGCGACCTTGTCTTGCTGGTGATTGCCGGAAAATAAAGAAGGGAAAAAAAACCCTGATACTGATCAACAAACACATTTAGTTTATAAACAGAGTAGGAGTAAAACATTCTGAAATGTTTTCGTTCATTTTTTTATGTAAATCAGGTTATCCAGTCATAGTTTTCGGCGGGCATATGCTTGTTATACTTTACAGTTGTTAATTTCATATTGTTGTTCACTAGGTGTTTAGTTTCTTCTGGACAAATAATTGGTTTATTTTCCAGTCGTTTAATTTTATACTGTTGTTTTACAAGGGCCTGGTTGATGCCGCTTATGACCTTTTCCCATTCGCACCAAATGAAGATAACACCAAAGTCCTTCACCACATGCTTTTGTTTGGATTCTAAAAGTAACCGAATTAGTAATTCGCCAATGTTGAATTTTTTTAACATGTATTGTTTTCGCCAATGTGGATTTTTTGTACGTGCGATTTTAGATTTTTACAAACATAATATTGAAACAACAATGGCTTTGTAACTAACAAGATATATACATTATTTGTTGGCATGCTCAACATTTTAAGAGTATTTCAGACAAGCAAAACCAATGACACTTCTATAATTGTGTATCTGTTTAATGGATATAAACCCTACATCTTCATCAAGCTGGAACAAGGACAGTAAACAAATGTGTTTGACTGGGGTTATACGCCATACTTTAAGTTAAATCCAAAACGTTTCTGTTGATTATTATACAAGAAAAAGCCAAATCATATTGAGAAGTTGTCAGTACTGTAGGAACCCTATTACTTCAACAGAGCAAACAGTTCACATTTGTTGGCATTGTCAGTGCCTCTGTTTACTGTTGAAGTTTGAAGAGTATTTCTTGTTTATATCCACTTAAAAATATTATTATATATTATTGTGAAATAACCTAAAGTATGGCGTATAACCACAATCAAACACACTTTTTTGCTGATCAAGAACCTAAAATACAAACCGATGTATTTTTGCTCGTCTGAAAACTAGTCTGTCCACATTACTGCTGATATTTTTTTCCAACAAAATGTCACATGGATAGCATGCTGCCCAATTTAGTTATTATGCTATTGAAAGTACAAAAAATATTGTACTTTAAGTTCAACACATGCCTGTTAAGTGTCGTTCGCATGATAACATTGTGTCCTCTAATCGCCTTAAAACAAGACCTGGCGTTTCGCCTTGAATCACAATCAAAAATATCCGTGTGTGGGAGAGTTGCTATCCACTTCCGGTGGCATCCAATAACTTTAATAGCCAGCTAAAAACGTGACCTTATACGACATAAACACCAAGCAATTACCGAGGACTGTCTAGCTGTCAGGTATTCAACATAAATGTTGCTGTTTACCATTTAAACCCTAATATAAGTGTTTTATTCGTCACACATTTCATTCAACAAAACCCAGCATTTTATAGCGGCTTGTAGTTTATTACTGAAAAACAATATATCAATTTATCGGTTTTAAAGAGGTAGTCGGGACCACCAAAGACTAAATGCACCGATATTGACATCATGGCATGAGAGTAAATTACATTCCACATACAGCCGATCAATCGATGGAAGCAGCGTTCTTAACAGAGGTGCGTTTGTGTTATCCGCGCATATTTCCTTATTTGGAAAATAATTTCTGCAGATACGGAAAATCGTCCGGAAAGAGCCGAAGCTGTCCGGCCAGATGTTACAATTCAAAGAACCTGTTGTCAAATGCTAACACTAACCCTAATTCTAACTCTAACCCTAACATCTAACCATAAGTCCTTTTAACAGATTGATTAAATTTTAACTTTGAAATTTTTCATTTGTTGTTGAAACATCTATAAACAAGTCATTAAATTACCGACAAAACTACAAGAGGTGTCGTTCGTTCCACTGTAAGCAAACCATTCCATTGGCTGCCCAACCTCATTTGTCATTTTTCCAAATAAGGAGATATGCACGGATAACACAAACGATCATATG
>JAVFBZ010009246.1:1195-12139 GCA_032466195.1 Katharina tunicata
CCCATTATAATTAAATACACAGCCCATTGTAATCAAATACACAGTCCATTATAATCAAATACACAGTCCATTATAATTAAATACACAGCCCTTTATAATTAAATACACAGTCATTTATAACCAAATACACAGTCCATTATAATTAAATACACAGTCCATTAAAATCAAATACACAGCCCATTATAATTAAATACACAGCCCATTGTAATCAAATACACAGTCCATTATAATCAAATACACAGTCCATTATAATCAAATACACAGCCCATTATAATTGAATACACAGCCCATTATCATTAAATACACAGTCCATTATAATTAAATATACAGCCAAGTATAATTAAATACACAGTCTATTATAATCAAATACCCAGTCCATGATATCCTCGTGACTCTTCACACCATTCCTTGCACTGCTTTGTCCCATTCACCCAACCTGGTATAGGTTCAAATAGATATGTTGACCATATGTGAGGGAATTCCTGGTGGCTGCGGAAATAGCGGGATGGTTTTTAAGAGGTTTCCTCCTAGTTTTCAACCTCCAACCGAGTTGTGGAGTTAAATGTTAAACTTTAGCCAAATAAATAACTATTCTTTATTCTTGTTGCAGAAAAATCTAACTGAATCTCAGAAGGATTCTCTGGTGAAGGATTTCATGAGTTTAAATCTCAGTAAATACATTGGAGAATGTGTAAGTGTTATGTGTTTGTATCAATATGGACACCATTTTTCAAAGCTGCTCCATACGTTTTTTCTCTTAAGACTATTTCTGTTTTTCGGTTTTCTCCACCCTTTAAAAACACATTGCAGCTTTTAACCGTATCTTAAATACGGACTGTTTAAAGACATTCTGAGGGAAAAGAGTTTCATTAACATATTTCCCTTCTTAGTAAGAGGTAATTGTATTAATTCAAATTTTGCAGGCTGCCGGCTTAGCTGAGGCCAAACTGAAGATGTCTGATGTAAATTGTGGTGTGATACTGGCCAGTTTATTTCATCAGAGATATATAGAATTCTCACCAGCCGTACTTGAAAGCTTTCAAAAGTTTCTATTAAACAAGAAAGATGAAAAGGTAAATAAAACATGTCATTGTTTGTTTGCAGTTTATTTTTCACATAACTGTACATCATGTATATTTTTCTTTAAAACAGTTTTGCAATTTAAAAAAAAAAAATGGATGAAGATTAGAGGGCAGAAGAACTTTCAATATTATTTATATGTGTTTATTAAAATACTGGGTTCCTGAGGCAGGTTTCACAAAGCCTTCGCAAATTTAGGCACACAGCAGTTACTATGACGCCCTGTGCTGAATGCATTTTGTCGTCATAGCAACTGCTCATTCAAAACGAAGTAAAGGGCTTTATAAAACTGGCCCCAAGTATTATACAGTCATATGTAACTAGCATATCCATTGAAAATGGTGCTTGCCTAAAGTAAGAGTTAATTTTGGTAATGTGTTGATGTAGATCCAGGTTTTTACAAATCATTTAAAGCTGTTTCCTGTTACAGATTCCTAATCCGTCCAAGTATCGTGTTGATCTGAGATTTTTTGCGGAGTTATTATCAGTGCGTGTGTTTACCCAAAAGGAAGGATTACCTATCCTAGCCAACCAGCTGTCAGTTTTGGTGAACAACGATAAAGATGAGCACAATAACTTATCTACCATAATCAGTTTCTGCAAACATTGTGGAGATGATTACGCTGGGCTCATCCCCAGAAGAATCAGGTGAGAAGTAAACATCAAACTTTATGCCTGCATAATGTCAGTTTACGTAAACAGATGTACAGTGGCATCTTCAGGCCTGGCACACCGTCATATGAGTTAAATAACCTACACTGTACATAAAACCCTAATAAATCAATCACTCACTAATTTGACAACATTGCATTCTATGGTGTAGTTTTTTGTAAAGCTGCGTCCATTTATTTTTTTTTTTTTTTCGTAAATTACTTTTTTCTTTCCTGGGTTAAACTTCCGTCAGGAGATTGTCATTCACAAAGAAAACTTTCTGTACAATGTTTAATGAAACTACCCATTAATGCTTTGAGGTTCAACGGTATTGAAAAAACTTCTCAAACTGTGAAACCTCAAGAAAAGTCCCTTTTCTTAGGTTACTTGATGACATGTGCATTGAACTTTGATGTGAAGCATGTCTTTGGCTAAATAATGTTGATGGTCACACTGGTGAATGTCTTCTGTTGTTTTTAAATTCATTTTTTGTTGTATTTCTTATTTTATAAGGGAACTCGCAGAAAAGCATAATCAAGAAATCCCCAGGAGTGAGGTGAGAATCTGTTAAAAATTGATTTTTTAGGATTTATTTTTGCACGGTGAGTGGTTGGTGGGAGTTCCGTTCCTATGGCTGCCACAGTTCTCTCTATTGCCCATCAGTGATGCCAAGTTGTTGTGGCATCCTATTTTGAAACCTGCCCTTGTCCAGTGGCATATAAGTTTGTTGCCAAGGTTGTGGATGTTACTAAGGGAGGTTTTGGAATGTTATTATGAGTGAAATAACCTGATAGTACGAGGTAAAAGCCCAATCAATCAATTATTACATTTGTATCTAGTTTTGAAGAGCACTTTAGGCCTTGATACGGTCTAAGCCAACTGGCATCAGGTAGCCCATTTGTTATTTTGCTTCTTATGCTTATCCTTGTTGTTATATTGTTTGCTGGCAAATGTCTTTCTCCACCCATGGAGTTGGAACATTGTCATGTATAGTCAGTTACAGCGCTGTCCCTGCTAGCCAGAGACCCGAGTTCGAATCCCGTTGGAGGCAAGCAAAATTTTCTTTCTCGACATTTATGCAAAAATATATATATACCAGTACCAGATTATCAGAATAATCCAAAACAACAAGCACATTTGTGGGTAATATCTAGATAAAAAAGACACTATTTCAGTGTCCCTGTGTCAGTGCTAACGTAGAGAAAGACTCGCAGCCTTTACCTGGATAAAAATTTGTTCGTTCTACCGTGAACCTCTGTAGCTCAGTCGGTTAGAGCCTGGCCTTCCTAGCCAGAGACCCAAGTTCAAATCCCGGTGGAGGCAAACAAAATATGCTTTGTCTACATTTATACAAAAATATATATACGTCCCTAAACACAAATATTACAATTCAATATAACCACTTCATTAAAAATTTGCGGTTGGTTGAGTGGGAGATGATTTGTTGTGGTGTCCTGTTTTTGTCCAGTAAATGTTTTATGGCGTTTTTATAAGTGAAATAACCTTAAGTGCGGCCTAAAGTCCCACTCATTCAATCATTAAAATAATTCATATAACATAAACTACTGTTGTATTAGTTAGATATATCTGATAATCTTTTAACTACATTTAGCAAGCTTCCATATATTGTTGTAAAGCTTCCATATATATGTACGTATTGTGGTGGTGGTTGGTAGGACGCCGCAAGAGCTTCCTGTGCCCTGGTCTCTCAGTAAGCTGATTTGTTGTGGCATCCTGTCTTTGTCCCTTGGCATCTTTGTATGTTTTCCAGTGTTGTGGTTTCCTTTTAAAGTAATACTTAATGGGTTGTTACACAGTCATAAAGATCACATAACATTAAGTATGGCGTACAACCCCAATCAAAGAAACAACAAACCTTATACTTACTGTGTTTATCTATGCTTATCATGGGATGACTGTCTCACAACCAGCTCACCTATGAGTTCTGCTATGGAGACTTATATTTCCAATTTCCATGTATTTTCAAATTACATTTTATTAATACTTTAATCTTGCAGGTTAATGTTGTGACTGTTTGCTAATCCTTGTAATTGTTTCTTACAGATGTTACCGCCCGAGAGACAGAAAGCCTGTAGAAATCTCCTCAAAGATTATTACCAGACTCTATGTAGACATCTCACCAATGATCATAAAGGACTGAAGTCATTAGAGAGACAGAATCTGAGGATGCTAAAGGTCAAACTCATTGTTGTTGGTCACATGTACATTACAGTATTCCTTCACAACTCTCAATATAAACTCTTAACAAGTTTATTTTAATTTGAAGACATAATGAAGTTGATTAACATATTGTTAAAAATCCTGGATGTCAAATTTTTAATATGTTATTAGACTTATTCTGACAGCAGTTGGTTGGTGAAAAGCATCCTGCGCACTTTGAGCTAAGGGCCCTAGGAGGCCGATTTGTTATGGCGCCATGTTTATACTTCCTGTTATTGTTTGGTCTGTTTTTTGCCAGTGATGTTGAGAGTGGTATCCTTCACCCATTAGGCTACATCATACGAGGGAAATAACCTTAAGTATGACATGAAACCTGAATCAACCTTGCTCATATGCGTTTGAAAGAGCATGTCAAGTTCTTACTGAGTCTTAATAGGATTTGCATCTTGCTTGTTTTGGTATAAGTCTGTAGTTAGTAAATGTATTTTACAATATTGTTCTGCTATGTTTCTTTGTGCAGACTAAAGGCGAATTAAGTACGGAGAAGAAAGAGCTGTATGAAAGCTCTTTGGTTGCATATCATAAACTTCACAGTAATACGGCCACACTTTCTGTAAGTCTGTTTATTTTAGTCTCAAATATATAAGATATTTTTGGCCAATTATTATCCCAAATGGGGAAATGCCGTGGCTCAGTTGGATGAGCACTGGTCTGCTGAGTCCCCTTCACTGTACCCGGTATAGGTTCAAACTCCACCTGAATTTTTTTGGTGTCTGTGGTTTTCAATACCGGCAATGCAAAGTCTTCACATAAGTTAAGCACCAATCAAAAAAATAAATACTATCTCAAATGTTAAACTGTAAAGTTTAATTTTCTATTTAAAAAATAATGATAATCCAATGCCATGAGAATTTGAATAAGCTCTTTTCATGATATAATCTTCTTATAATATGATGATTTGTTACGGATACTTTTCTAGGATCTATTAGATGAGGAAATGCCTGATCTACCGGAAGAAGGTAAATGTTTTACATTATACAGTAGAACTAATTTTCAATTAACAGGTCAAAACTAGAAAGATATTCCAATGATGAACCATTCCTAGATAAGGAAAGTTGTTTTACCTTTGTCGAATACATGCTGGTAAATAAATCTACACAACATTGTATTTCTTTTCTGTTTGTCAGCCTGGATATATATATATTAATTCATCTCTTCACGAGGTTCCTAGGACGCATTGACTATTATTACAGTTGCTTAAACCCGCATTTCTAGTTTTCTAGTTTTCTTATTTACATCTACTTTTGAACGCGAGTTGTTGGGTGGGAGCCTCCTGGCCCTGGTGCTCTCTGATCTAAGGGGCACAGGATGCTGATTTGTTGTGGTGTCCTGTTTTGTTAATGTTATGTAAATGTTTTGTCCTGTCTTGCATGTTACCAGCAGCGTTTTTAGTGGTTTCCTTCACCAATTAGACTGGCACGCCATCATATAAGTGAAATAATAAGTATGGCTGAGTTAACCTTCAGATGACCAAAACACAATGAAGTATCTCGATAAGATTTTGGAGTGATTACTGAACGATGCTTAGCAAATAATCATTCTTAAAACAATGCAACAGAGAAGCAACTTTAATGACTTTGTTATAAAGAAAGGTTATTCAAGTATAAAGACTTTTTAAATAGTTAATCAAACAATTTATTTATTTTTAGATTTTAAACAAGACCCAGAAATGGCAGCGTTTGATGTTTTCAATCCATTAAAAAATGCTGAGGTAAAGTACTTTGTTTGGTTGGTTGGGTGGCTGGCTAGATCTTTCTTTGCCCTGGTGCTCTCAGAGCTAGAGGGTTTAAGGAAATAGTTTTGTTGCAGAATCTGTTATGTGTGCTGTCCTTTTCCTGTTTGTTACTAGTGTAGTTGTAGGTGCTTTCCTTCACCCATTGGGCTGGTGCACCGCCGTATTAGTGAAATAACCTTAAGTAATCAAATACGTTGTTTGGGATAACCCCATATGAAGAGTGTCATGTTGGCAGAGAGAAGGCATATTGAAATTTAGCTAGTTGATGGAGAAAGATTCCTATTGCATTGGCGATTCGCGAACTAAAGGGCAAGTTGAACTCTAACCATATCCAACTGCACAAACGTTTATGGTCAGCCCCAGACAGCTGTAGCAGCTCAGCCACAGGCGATGTGCAGATCTGACACCATTGAAATAAATTAATTATTTCTCAACCCAGGAATTTTTTGACAATAAAAATGAATGGCATGTTTTAAAAAATGTACAGCCGTTTAATTTTTAGAGTCATGTTTCAGTAAGACATCTGACAGATTAAATCGAGAAAAAGTTTTTAGAAATATTTCCTACGTAAAGAATCAAGGGTTTTATGATGTTGTTTTAATTTTATAAACATATGAAATGATGAAAAAATATCACTAAGGACGTGAACTTATCATGAAAAATTTAAATATTTGGTTGACATATTAAAAGCTCATCAAAATAAATGTAGATCTGCCCGTAAAATCAAGCAAACTTGACTGATAAGCGGAAATCATAGCTGGTTGGAAATCAAGCTAACTTCTAGAGTAAATTTCAGACGAAAAATTCTATAAACATCGATCCCAATTGGTATGGAACTTATCCTGTGATATCATGGAATATTATTGTCAAATTTACGTACAGTTTTTGCATATAGTAAAGTCAGAAAAGGCGTTTATGTGTTACGATAACGGCAAGCAGAATCATAACATCGGCCTCCATTTTATAAAAGCCAAACAGCGAGGCCCGGAAACATTGATACTGCATCTCTCCTAGTGTGTAGGTCTATTATATTCCCCATACATGCTGGTTGCAGGGCCGCCAACTCGTGGCCTGCAGTGTTGTGGCTGAGATACATTCAATCGAATTTCGCTCCTATTTTCCATAAATAACCATATTTGGGGTAAAATGGGTGGTCTTTGATTTGCCATAATCATATAAGAAAATATTTCATTGGTTACAAATCGAAAGAAAGCTATTGTGGCCTGGAATTGAGCCTATGAAAACTTACGGCGACACTGGTTTTGAGAGAGCTGAAAAGTTTTGTCATCATGCGGCGACAGTGGGGCTGAGCCAGTCAAGTACTATGACGCCATACAGCGACAGTGGTACCGAATGAGTTAAAATATTTTGAGATGATATTGGATGCAAGCGTTTAATGATTAATAAGTTTTCTAGTTTTTCAAAAAATAAGTGCGTTCGCTATTTAAAAATAGATCCAGTAATGTGCATCAACCTTATTCTGACATTCCGCTTATTTTTTGATCTGCAGTACCAGTATGATGGGGACACTAACCTGTTTGAAGACGAAGAGACGAGGACTTTCTATGAGAATTTACCCGACCTTAAAGCTTTTATTCCAGGGGTAGGTCTTGCCACAGTTATATTACTATCGTATTTAATAACAAATCATCTCAGGAGTTTCACAAACAACCAGTTAACGTAACCAAATCTAAAAACTCAAACTTGATATGTTCTTATGAAATATGTGTTTTTCGCATAATTTAATTTAATGTTTTTATTTGTATTTACCTCTACTGTACTTCATGAATTTTAGACTAACTTCGGCTCACCTGTGATACGTCACTAAGAAAATTTGGTGTTTGGTTCTCCTTGACTGCCGTGTTTCTTCCAGGGGATAAGATCTACCATAAATGCTGGAATAGTTGTCATTTGTATAATCGATGGGGCAAGTGAAATGACACTCGCCACCGTTTAAAGCAAACAAACCAGTCTACATGTATTTTCAACTCCTTTTTCCCGAAGTCTTTTGATTAAATTATGTCCAGAGTGCAATGTTTAACACCAACCAAATGATTACAATTAGGTATCAACTGTTTTCTTCCGCACATAGTTTGTGGGAGCTGTCTGTGCCCTGATGCTCTCTGAGCTGAGGGGCATCAGGAGGCTGATAACCTGCCGTATCCTTGATTGTCCTGTAAATGTCCTGTGGTGTTATGCCATCATATGAGTGAAATACGTCTGTTCTTCAGATTTTATACAAGGAGAGTGAGCAGGGTACAACAAAAGATGCTATAACCGATACTCAGGCTGGGATAGAAGAGGGTAGGTTATTTACTTGACTCTATCCAATATGGGTCTAGATGTTCAGCAGTCTTGTAATAGGCTTTTCTAATTATGCAATTAAATGTTTGAGGTATTTCAATAAAGCCACTGGGCAATAAACCTTGATAATGTTATTGTCAGCCTACCGAAGCATTAGTATTGACATGCATGTACCATTGTGAAGCTTAATTTGTTGACATCAAGGAACTGAGGAATGAAATATGTAAAAAAAAATAAAAAGTCTCCTTAGGATTTCAGATCTTATGTAATTTGAAGTGTTATACTGTAAATCACCTATAATTTCGACCATGCATAATGCTCACATTTTTGCAAGTTGTGGAAGTTTTATAGCATGTAAACAAACAAATTTAAGTTTATTGTAAAATCTAGATTCTCCTTTAATTGTCAAACTGTTGTTTGACTCCCAGACATTATTTTAAAGTCCATAAAATAGCTATTAACTTCATGGTCGAAATTTTAGGAGATTTAGGGTATGTATTCATACTGCACATTTACAGTTCCTTTGTTTCTACCATCTACTGCACTGAAAGTGGCATAAAACATTAATAAATAAATCTAGTCTGCTGCATTTTATATTTTTCGAAAATTTTCTTAATATATTATAAGAGAATAAAGTAAATTTACTTAAATTTTGAAGGTTTATATAACTGTTGTTTCAATTCATCCAGGCTAGTGGTTGGGTGGAATCTTTCTGTGCCCAGGTGGTATCTGAGCTATTAGGCGCCAGTGTCATTGAGGGTGGTTTCCTTCACCCATTGGTCTGGCACACCGTGATATGAGTAAAAATAAGTAGGATGTAAAGCAAATATCAATTCAGCCAGTTGTAATCCACACATGTAAATTACTACTGTAGAGAACTTGGCAGTGGAAGATGTAGAGAAAGAGATGGAGACAGAGAAAAATCTGGCTGAGATTGAACAACAAGCCCAGGAAGATCTGGACACCCCGGTGGAGACGGAGGAGGAAGATCTGCCCCCTCAGGTTCAGATCAACGAGGGTACGCTATTACAATCTGAGCTCATTCAAACTTTGAAGAAGAGATCATGCAAGACATTTGTTATATACAATATGGGCTGTTAATGTCCTTTTTGTCTTATTATCTATCAAAACATCTTGTCATGGTGTGCTGTAGTTTGTTAGGCCAGATTGAGTCAGACATAATACTTTGGAACAGGGAACGTTTGTCCAGGTCATTATTATGCACAATAAGATGGGGTTGCCATTTCCATTGTCTCTGGTATCTATACTCAAGTAGAATTGTACTCATCATAAGGCTGTGTGATTAATACCTGTTTGTCAAGCAAAAGAAATCTTCTAGAATTTTCGTCTCACTGTAGCCCATGTTGGCCGTGACTATAAAGGATATGACAAAAACATGATGACTAAGATGGATTTTCAACTTCTGGGTATATGGATAAGCTAGATTTTCAACTTCTGGGTATATGGATGAGATTCATTTTCAACTTTTGGGTATATGGATAAGCTTGATTTTCAACTTCTGGGTATATTTATCCGTCTTAGTTGTTATGTTTTTGTTATGTACCCAGCTTCTCAATGCTGCTTAAACAAGATATACAGGATATTTATGGAGGATCTCAGAATAAAATTTACATAGATACAACAAGACATCACCATCATATGAGTGAAATACCCTTGGGCACAACGTAAAACACCAATCAATCATATGAGTGAATTAAGCTTGTGTATGCATATCCATTGATCACCAAGCCAACAAAAATAATTTCCTTAAAGTTTAATATCATTTTGTTGTTAGACCTGAAAAAGTATTGTTGTTTATTGTAGAGGATGAGGGTGAGACAGTGAGTTTAATGAGGAGTCAGTTTGAAGCCTATATCCAATCACTACCTAACTCTGTTAATAGAGAAATTATTGATAAGGTAAGAAAGTGTGATCATGTCTTTACTCTGGTGATAGACAGGAGGTGGGATGACTGCATTTCTTATCATTTATTGTCAAATTCTATTGAAACTAAAACCCAAACACAAATTGTATAATTGCCGTTATATAAAAAAAACAGCTTTTTTCTTTAGCTATAATTGATAGGGACTGCATTGGTCACTTTTTAGGTGTAAAGACAAATTGTTAAAACAGATTTATTGATTGTATTATTTTATTGTTTTAGGCAGCAATAGAATTTTGTATGAACTTCAATACAAAGTCTAACAGAAAGAAGCTTGTAAAAGCCCTATTTACTGTACATAGAACAAGGTAAGGAAAAGGGCTTTGTGTTTTGTTTTTCACTATTGTTAATTGGGTTTACACCATTTTCAGGGCTTCAACCACCTAAAATCGAGGTAATTGGGAATAGGTTATATGATGGATATCTTCTGCTGAAAAGCATTGATACAAAATATGGGTTAAACACATCAATCTGATTTTGTAGAGTGTAGTCAGGTTTTTAGGCATAACCTAAAAATGGTGTCCTCTAAAATGTTCATGACAATCTGCACTTGCATATGTCCTTGCTTTGGTTTTTAAAAAATACTTAAATGTGCATTTAGGAAAAAAATCAAAATCAAAAGCATTGTTTAATATTAATACAAACCATGGCCGAACTGACAAAATCTGTTGAAAAATGCAACTTTAAACCAACTCTTTGAACCAGTTTGGTTAACCTATATATCAGTCTTCCTAATATGAGATTAGATAACCTTGGGGAGATCCAGTTCAATTCCATCAACACAGGCCTGTAGAGCTATATGTAATTTGTAAAAAACAAATCTGGATATGATTTCATCTGCATCTAACTCTTTTACAACATTGAAGGAAATAACTACCAATACAATAAATTAAATCAAGCTGAAATTATGCCGCCTAAGGAAGCGTCTCCACCAAGCTGACGTGATGTTGTCATTATCACGACGGAATTTTCACGTATGAACAGATTTGAG
>JAVFBZ010009257.1:0-12138 GCA_032466195.1 Katharina tunicata
GCTCCTTTAACAGCAATGGATTCTTCAATGTCAAAACCACCGAAACAAAGTCAAGCACTTTGTCACCTGGAAGTATATTAATATATATAACCAGGCTATTCAGTCACATGTTTATTAGATGTTCTTATTCTGGAATATAGCGAAACTAAGTTGTTGTAGAATACATTACTGATCAGAAACATCAGTGTTCTGACTTTTGTATCATATTGTCAATAAATCTAGCTAGCACTAAACAAGCATGCCAAAACTTCAATATTTTAAAAGTGCTTTATTCTAACTAAAGTAGTAATGAACTGTTGGAATTTGGACACAGTATTTCTTTGAAGAATAAAGTTTTCAATAGTATCTCAAATAGGCCTAACCATTAACACATTGCATGATGGCAACCAGTCGAGTTGATCGCTCCTACATGTCTTTTTCAAAGCCACATATATTAAAGTCATTCATGTACACCATGTGTCAAATTTTTATTTTATCTGCGCTGAGATGTTGATTTCCTTCTTTATCACTGTTTCAATTGTCAGCAGTGAAATCAGTTTGTGCTGGCTGTATTGCAATTTGTACTAACATGTGCAGCAGTAAGGGTGTCATCCAGATTGATAGGGAACAAGGCTTCAGCGGCTATTTTTTGTTTATCTCTGTTGGTTTTTCTCTATATTACGATTCAAAGGAGACGTTCTGTGGCTAAAAACAGATGGAACAAAAGAATTATCACCCTTCACACCTAAAATTGAAAATAATAATAATTAAAAATACATATTTTAAGACCTATTGTGATGAGACAGTGAGTTAAGCATTAGTATAACTGCATAGCGGTACCATAATCTAATCCACTAACATGATAACATTTATTTTAAAAAGAAATTGAATTTATGATTTAAGCGGCATTTTATATCAGGTGTACTGTCTCAAGCAAGGCATTGGGTAAAATGTTCACACGTAGTGGATTGTAATATTAAAACTGATTTGAATTCCAACGTTTCTGTACTGAAGTCATTGGATCGCTCTAGACAAATGATATTAAATTGCAGCAGTGAAAACGACAACATCACCATTGAACGTTTCATGTTTGGTATAGGCCCTAATAATGATATATTTTTCTGTCATAATAACCCTCACCAACAATAACAACTTCTTCGACCATTAAAATATCACAATTAAGAGTAGGCCTATACATTAGATAAAAAGAAATCTTACCGAACAGCGATGAAATGACAGCTGCAAGTCCGAGTGTATTTCGTAGATTGACAGCTTTCTCTGTGAGTCGTGACAAGCCACTGCTTGCTTTGAGATCAATTGTCGGTTGGAATCTATAAAAACGTAACTTGGATAATTTGTCCTCTCAAATGTGAGAACTTACGACACAATAGGCTTTGGCCATAATGAATTATATCCATCAGAGCTCACATGCTTTATCTCCAATAAGCCCAAAATAAGATATGCTTTGCAAAATTGTCATCGTTTGCGAAATCGAAGCTGCTAGGGAGAAATTCGTAATTCATGACTGATAAAAATTTATTTCACATATATACAAAAGAGTTCATCTTACCTTTTATTTTAGATATGTGAAAAAAGATTTTTACATATGTGAAATAAAGTTTTAATTGACGTAAGTACAATTCTTTTTAACATATCTTTAATTCTTTTTCACATAAGTAAAAAGGATTTGTACATATGTTAAAAAAATATTATAAAGCCAAGAATAAGTCATGTGTTATGGTCAGGTCAGGAGAAATCATTCTGCAGCAACTGGATACTGTAGAACTCTTTTGTACATATGTGAAATAAAAGTTTATTTTACATATCTGAAATTCTTTTTCACATATGTATAATAGTTATTTTATTTGGAAAAGGTTTTCACTTATGTGAAATAAAAGTTTATTTGACAATGTGAAATTCTTTTTAAGATATGTAAAAACATTTTTCACATATGCCAAATTCTTATTTACATATGTGAAATGCTGTTTTTACATATGTGAAATAAAGGGAAAAGTGATAAAAACGGCTTGCCATAGTGGCCTACCGTTTTGCTCACTTTCCCGGTGCTGTGTAGTCATCGGTTACGCTGAGGGAGGCTACCTACGCCGCCGGGCTGGCACACCGTCATATGAGTGAAATAACCGTTAGAAAGTTTAATAAGAAAATCATATAGAAAAATAATTATGACGTCTACCTAATAACGTAGATAATTTCAGGGCATATTAAATTTTAACTCTTCAAGACAGTAGGCCCTTAACTTCCGTAACAATTCAGTGCCATACACGTTTTCGGTGTGATTATTTGGGTGGTTTAGCGGGAACCGCATCTTCCTAGTGCACTCTGAGCTTATGGGCATCAGAAGACTTATTTGTTGTGGCTTTCATCTTATAAATATACTGTGGTGATTCTGTGTCTCATAAGTCTGGTCGAAAGAACTTTAAAAGATCTTTTTTTGCAGTTGTCATCAAAAGAAAAATTTATCGAATGTTTAAAGTTAAATTTGGTCTTCAAGATTATTTAATAGTTTTCGACGAAAACACCAGAAAAAAATTACTTAAGTTTCGGACATCCAACCATAAGCTGCCTGGAGAATCGGGCTGGTATAACATCCCAAATATTCATTGATATTGCAAATAATGTTATTCTTACAGTATTGGAGATGAATTTCATAATTTATTTTTATGTTCGAAGTTAAGAAACTATAGAGTTAAGTATTTACCTAGGTTCTGTTATATCAGATCTAGTGTTTACAAAACATGAGAACTGTTCTCAACAAACCACAAACTTTGTTTTAAAAACTTAACAAAGCATATTGGTATTGTATTCAGTCTGTGTGCCTCAGACTAGATAGAATGTACCATACATGTATTATGTAAACTTTAATGGTATCTTATTTACTCCTAGCATTACCCCAAAAATAATAATTGTATGTATCATGTATTCCTCTCGTGCCACCCCGAATGTCTTTTGAGTGAAATAAGTGAATCTGAATCTCTGTTGCCAGCGTCGTTAAGGGTGTTTTTTTCACTGATTGGAAAGGCACGCAGTCCTATGAGTCATACGACGTAAAATTCCAATCAAACAAACGTATTTGTTATAATTTATTTTATTTCATAAATATAACATTCGTGCTTAAATATTGTTTAATTCGAACAAGACAGAAGGTTTAAGGCCTCAGAGTGACCTCAGATATCCTGCGGATTCGGTCGATTAAAATAAATATAAATTACATTGTGTGCTTGGCATCTTTCGTGATTTGCATTCATTTAGTTGTAAGCCCGTCGTATAGCATATGTTTATTTGATCAAGATCAACTTTAGATTTATAGCCCTATTTTTGATTTAACTGAGTGATATTATCTAGAAATAAGATATCTGACATTTTAGGCTGGATATCTGGGGCGATGTTCTTATTTCTCTGACGCCTATTGTTAAAAAAACTCGATAACTTATCATTGATTGGGGTTTTACACCGTACTTAAGGTTATATAACTTATATGACGGCGTGCCATTCCAATGGTTCAAGGAAACCACCCTAAGCGACGCCAAGGGTTGTAATGTAGAGTGTTGAGTATCTCAGAATTTAACCCTCGGCAAGCGAAAATGCATGAAAAAACAACTATTCTTGATATATATACAAAGTAAGGATACTATTAAAGCGATTTTTATTGAGAGAAGCGTAAGGGAGAAGAGAGCTAGTCAGTATTTCGGAAATAATTAAATTGGAATTCTATCGAAAGTTTGGTTATTTCTCTGCATTTCTAAGATATATCAGCTGTTTATTAAATTAGGGTCAATTAGTCCGGTAAGAGTTAAACTTACATTCGCCGAGGCCCCACATTCTTATAAATGTCCTGTCCTTCATGTGTAGGCCATTGTTTGGAGGACTTCCTGTGCCTTGCGGCTTTCTGAGCTAAGCGAATGGCCCTGGAGCTCTGATTTACGTCCTATATAATTATAATAATAAAAATAATAATAATACATTTTATTTTATACTAAAAGTCCATATAGAGACATTGAGATATCAAAGTATATATGTCGTGAGAAGGAAAACAGAATTATAAATCAAGACATAAATTACAATTTGTAAACAGTATAAAGCAATTTGTACCAATGACCATGAAGTGGTGATCTGTGAATTAGTTCACTCTGTAGAATCACATTAACTACCGGACTTTTACAACTGGCCATTCTATTTCGAAACGACAATTCGGATTTCCGAATAATCTCCTGAAAAGATTTGACATGATTTATAGCAAACATCCAATAGGCACTACAATCTCGTTTATAACATAGTAATCTTCTAAATGAGTTGTTGTGTAGCACTCCAATCGCTTTATATGACTGCTTAGTATAATTAAACCAAATTTGACAACAATATATATTTGCAACGCCTTAGCACTAGAACAAATTAAGCATACATCATCGCATAAATTACGTGATTAAGGTAGACTCCAGCAATAATACAGCCTATACCTGCTTCAGTAAGCGAGACATCTAATTCATTAAGGTATACTGCAAAAAGCGTAGGGGAGAGGATACCACCCTGTCTCACTCCCTTTGTAACCGTGAAATATTCAGAAAAGGCCTTGCCCCCATTTAGCACAGAATTGTTGCAAACATGACCAAACATATAGTAACTTAACAATGAATAGCGGAACCTTTCTGTTGATGAGTTTTTGGAACAAAGACCACTGGTTAACACATTCGAACGCCTTGGTTGCATAAATGAAGCACGTAAACATAGGGCTACCGTTAAAGCGATAATATTTAATTATTTCCTTTAGTACATAACTGGATTGGTCTGTAGGCCTATTTGCTTTAAAACCAAACTGCAGTTCAGTAGAGTACAAATGAGACTCACATCTAGGCAATATAACTTTCTCTAGCACTTTATTGAGGACAGTGGCTACATCAAAGCTAGTTATGTTACCTGATTTATTTTTAATAACAGGTGTTATAGTAACTCTTGTTAGTTCAACTGGTACACCAGAATGATGAAGTAAAGCATATAAACATAGAGAGAGATGCAGCAAAAACTCATAACAAGCATATTTCAAGTGCTCAGCTTCGAGACCATCGGCACCAGCAGATTTGTTCAATTTCGAAGATTGAACAACACTAGATAATTCTGTGATAGAAACTAAATGTACACATTCTAAACAAGCATTATTGAGAGTTTCAAGAACAAATTGTTTGTGTTCATCAGATTTAACAGAGTTCATCAATACACTATACTTTTCCTTCCACAATAAAGCTATGTCATCATCACCATGATCAGAATCTATTTGGGAAGGTAAAGCCATATTTTGTTTGCATGCACGAAGGGCGCATTTAAAGGAACGTCTACATTCACACATACGATTGTATACTTCTCCATGACGAACGTTGCCTTGACTACGCCAGAGCAGGAAAGATAATCGGGCTTAAGAATACAGATATGAGACAAGTGCATTCCATCCAGGAACAAGCGGGTGCTTATTTTTCTTTTCTAGACAATTTTTAATTGCAGGCTTGGGCGAATTAACGATATTAGAGTAATAATCTCGGATAGCCTCACGATGCTCGCAGCTACTACAGTCACGACAAAGAATTGCATCAACCGGAACATCTATTTCTCTGAGGTAAACTTTCGTTGTTTCTGAAAAATTGCTAAGTTCAACTTCCTGTAGTTTGTCCCATTGAACATTGGAATTACGACTTGGAGACGAGTAGGGTTAGGAAGGAATATCAGCCCATGGTATTTGAAAACATATGGGATTATGGTCAGAGCACACAAAATCATGTTTTACCTCGATGTCACGGAAAATTTAATTTACATACGATAACGTGATAATGTGGTGTGGTGCACGCCACTAACATATGTGTACGAATCGAAGGGAAGCTGTTCAACATCAGATAGGTGGAGATTACAAGATTGACAGAAAGTACTAAGCTCTAATCCGAATGGTTGACTAGGATGTGCATTGAAATCTCCAACAACTACAGCATGTGGAATGTCAGTCTTCAATTATCGCCCTGATTTTACCTAAATAGTCACAATATAAATCGAAATTGTCCACACAATCCGTAGGCACATATACACATTATACAAACAATTTAGAGTTTCCAGATACTATCTTTTTAGTCCGACTGGTCTGCAATCAAATTTAATAAACTTAGCTGACGATCGAAATGATTTCTTCCAGAGATTAGCTAGGCCTCCATAAGGTCGCTTGGCGTCATCGACTGGTGACATTCCAACTCATTATTACACAACCAGGTTTCCTGGAGAACACAAATGTCTGAAATGTCACACAAGGCATTAATTTCAGGGAGCGAAGATTTCAGAGAACGACAGTTTAATGATGAAATCTGTAGTACCATAATAATAGTAATAATAAAAATAACGCTTAGTAACCGTAAACATAGTTGTCAGTTTCGAACCACTGCCTGTCATCATGTCTCACCTGCTGTCTTTCGACAAAGATATCCCCATAATTCTGATTAAGATTTCCATTTTAATTTGAATTGAATTTCCTTTTGTAGTATTTTCGCACCAATACATCATTCGGCCAAAAAACATTACTAAGTAGGGTCTTAGAATACCTGGCACTTACATTAATCCGGAATACAGAGTAAGAGTCATACCATATAGGAAACTGTTTACAAACAATCCCAATGCCGCTTTTATGGTTGACATACTTATCTACTTGCTCAGAATTTGTGTCATGATCGAGTCTTGTCAAAAAAGGTTAAATTGGTGGAAAAGTTGGTCTAGAAGGTTGACTACGTGATCGACTGCTTACCAGTTTGAAACCGCTGGACACATCAATATTGGACACGGTATTTACAACATTAGAAAAAGACCTGGAGTTTGAGCTGATGACGTCACTCAAGCTTTTTGTTGGTTTGACAGTAACTGGTGTTGATGGGTAAACTATATCAGTTTCAGTAGAAATAACAACAGGGGCAGTAACTGTATTACTCTCAGCAATATGAGTGGCTACATCTGAATCATTTTTATCAATCGGCTTAGACACAGAATCATTATCTTCAGTTTGAGAAGAATTTCCGTATTTCCAGAAATTTTAAAGGTCACGTTTCACATTCGTTACTGTGTTACATTTTTGACAGCTTTTCTATTTTCTTTTGCAAATTATTGTTATAAGTTTTCAAATTTTCCATCTTTTCCAAAACATCAGACATTTGTAACTTCGATCCATTAAACTCACACAATAAAGTTGACGTAGCAATATGATTTGACGATATTGGCGGAAGTTTATTATATATTTTTTTGCTAAAAAAAACAGGAATTTCCTCAGCATGAAGCTCTTTCACAATATTGCTCAAGGTTTTTTGTTTTTCTCTAGGCCCAGTGCGTTTATCATATTTTAATTTCAATATAGATTTTACAGCGCCTGCGCATTAAGTCCCTAGCCTCCTTAATTTCAATTTCACAACAAGCATCCTCACACAGTTTCACTATAATATATACCAGCATTATATCCTTTTTGTCACTTATGTAACGCAACAGTTCACAAATAATAGATTGTGAAGGGTCCATCCTCTCAATATTTTCAGATACAGAGTTGACCGAGTCATTATGTAGCTCCAATATACTATGTTCAGTCATACTAGATCAGGGGATATTAGTAACGGGTGGCATGAGCTTAGTGGTACACAACAGCAACAACAACAACACACTGGCAAGCGAATATCGCATACAAATGCATCAAAATATTGGCATGTGAGCTCACTAAAATATCAACGTCAAGCATTTGACATACCTCATAGCACAGTCAAGGCATGCAAGAAGGACGAAGACATTCTAAATTCACAAAATTAAACATTGCAAAAACACACAGAAAAGAACATATTGTCTTTGTCAAGCTATATGATCTTTATTGTATGCTTTGATGCCAGTGACATTGGGGGGTAGTTTCTGTCCAATATTTAGCTGGCACGTGGTGACATGAGTGAAATAATCCTAAGTATAGGCATACATAAAAGCCCAATCAAACAAACAAACCCCATAATGGAGCTGTATAGCACACCCGCTTTGAAAACTGACCAATGGCTACCTCTCAAATTGCACATCACGACTGGAATGTCCGTATTATCCTTTCTTATCATTTCTGGTCTGGTTTTGTCCAAATTCTGTCCAACTTTCATATCACAATAATGCTAGGTCGATGACATGTATTTAATTCAATTAAATTATTTGATTGATTGATTTTATTGATGTTGAACGTTATAATCAAGGGTATTTCACTTATATGACGACTTTGTAATAGGCAAAACACTGGGACGAAACGTCATATAAAACACCCGCGATATCCGCAGCCACCAGAAAAAATTCCGTTTCTTCCATAAAGTCGACATGAGGAATCGAATCTATACCAGATACAGTGAAGTGGAATAATCCGTCAAACTCTTAGCCAACGGAGCCACGGAGCGGCGGCCCTATAGTTATGAACCGTTGGTCCAAAAACTGATAGCTTAAATCTATCAAATACTACATCTGAGTACGACCGACATTAGAATCAACATTGAATTCTTTTTCTTTAGTCTTTTTTTTGCCTGATGAATTTATTATCAGGTGGGTTTAGTACAGACTTCACAGTGAGTAAGTGTTCGTGTACCCGCTATGTACTCTTTATTCCATTCCATGTCAAATACAGATGTAAGCGACAATTCCAATTCACAACCGATCACTGTAAACACACGGGATCATTATGTACAAGGCCCTAGTTCGGCAATTGATTTATCACTGTTTTCTTATGTGTCGGTAGTACTTGGGGTGGGAAAAGAGTTGGCAATGGTTCTTTATTAGCTCTAAGCTTTTAGTGAATGCATTACAAGTACTAATTCAACATTCCAAAAATATCGCATATTTTCATTAAAGCTCTGCAGAACGTATGATAAATTTATGACTCCCATAGGTCAGTCCCGCGTGATACAAAGCCACTGGATATTTATCCACATCTTCATCCACTGATAGCGGGACTAATTTCCGATTACCTCAGCGTCGCCCCGTTGTCTATGTAGTAGAAAACGCTATTTAAAAAAGTATTTTAGAGTAAATCATTTAAGCTATGGCATTTGACACCTATCAGACTGCTTTTGTTTACGTGGTATATAAGGTTGCGTTCGTCCAACTGGATCTCTGTAAAATGACTCCCGCAGGGCCAAATAAGAGTTGTATAAAGATTCAGACTAGAATGGATTCATATAGAAGGCTAGGTTTGGATAGTAAACCTCCGCTCATTTATCAGCGGCTGTATCAAAAAGGTTTGTATATACAAATAGTCGCTGATTCGTGAGTACTATAACTGTCCTAAACAGAGGTGTGGCCTTTTTACAAGTTAAAGTACCTTACGTAAAATGTAACAAATCATACAAGCAAAGAATAGCTGTCTGTTATTTATTTATTTATTTATTGTGTTTTGACGTCGTATTCATGGGTATTTCACTTATATGACAAGTTTGCTTTGCAGGTTTATGGTGGAAATCTGGTAAGAAACATGGTAAAAACCCACCCAGCGTTCTCCGTAGACACCGGAAAACGTCCATTACATGTATATACCGGAGATCGACAACGCGAACCTGACCTGGCACAGTGAAGGAGGTCCGGTCGTTATAACATTACAAGTACTGTTTTAACACTTACAAAATACCACTTTCTCTTTTCTGCCTGTATTATTCCCAGGTACAAGTGTCTTGCCACATTTGATAAATTTATCACCTCAGAACTGACAACCTTGCTTGTTTTATGCGTTGCTTTATCCAACCCCTAGGTGGTACAGACAATATGTATTCTTTGCCTGATGTTTGTCGACACAAACCAGCTGCCAGTTTGGATTGAACTGCGAGAGGGATTGTTGTGATTTATTAAAACGAAGGGGTCGGTCAGAACAGATGATGTAGGTCAGTTATTTTATGTGCAATTTTATACTAAGTGAACCGTTTTCTTTACCTGCTTTGTCCCTGATATTAATTTATACCGGCACCTCAGTGTCTTCGTTCACTCAGTACAAAGGGGCCCAGCGACCGAATACATTTAATAAATTAACTGTTTTTATAGTTACGAACGCGATATGTGTTAGTTTGATTCAAATTTTACTTCTGAATTTTGCACTATCACAGAATCTGATGAAAAATTTATATTTTTCTCAAGAAGTACAAGATAGAGGCTTTCCAATAATTCCAACATCAAATTTGTAGGTTGAGGGAGAGTTTTATAATTAAAAAACTAAAAACTGAATTTTCTGTCAGAATATTATTATTTGGATGTGTCAATCAGCTGTCATAACTGAGCAGATGTACTGACGCTACACCAAGTCAAACGTTAATTAGCCCCGCCCCCATCCACTATTCAAAACCTTAACTCATTCCTAATAAGGTTATGAACCCGGCGAGATCAAAAGCTTTACTTTAGGCATACGAGGAAAAATGGTCGGCCTTCCTTACGCTGAATTCGAATTATTGCATGATTTCTCCTGGCTATTACTAGCCTTGAACCAACTTAATAATTTTCAATTCAAAGTAATTGTTTTAGTTTGTGCACACACTTCAAAGTTGGTTAAATCAAGGCAATCAGAATTTGTTGTAAAACCCTAATTTTGGGTGCTTACATGTATGTTACTTATGTTATGATACTCATATGACCGCACGATAAGCGATGAACCACACTAAACGACACTAAAATACATTAACAGGACGGAAAACAGGAAACCCCGCCATTTCGGTTCCGTCTTATTATAGGAGTTTCCTTTTGTTAATACATTAATTTCCTTAAAAGAAATACAAAAGGATTGTCTTCGCACAATCTCTGGCCTCACCAGAAATACAATAACTCATGGATGATCTGAAATTGATCCACTTTGCAAGAGAAGATAAATCAATAGGCTTAAATCATTGTCTAAAATAGCGACTACCACTATTAACTTCATTCGGAATCCTTATCCACAAAGACCACAATTTAACATTTCTTCATTAAGTACTCTGTCGAACAACCTTCCATCAAAAGTCTTTCTTTCCAAACACGATTTCTGATTGGAATGCACTTCCTCCTTATGTAAAGAGAGACTGATATTAAAACATTTACTGTAAACCTAAAAGCCTATTTTAAATTATATAAACCCCAATATGGTATAACTCATGTACAAGCATTGGAAATGTGTTATTATGGCGCATGCGTAATGGGTGTAGCTCACCGGACGAAGATCTGTATTTTAACCACTTTTAAGATAGCCCAAAATGATCCTGCCGGACATCAACGGAAACGATCGAACAATACTTGCTAAACTATCCACGGTTCGAAAGGCCACGTTTGAAGGATAAACTAAAAAAGGCAGTATACCATGGAATTATAAACTTAACCATACTTTTTCTTGGTAACACTGGATTAAGTTTACCATTAAACCAAAATGAAGTGTAGAATATCCGCCTGATTCTCTCAGAAAGTAAAGATGAAAAGATTTGATTTCGACCATACAACCGTTGCCAAGGTACTAGTATTACATTTCAGATAGGCCCAAATAAACTTACTATGTTACTATATAGTAACTGTACCAATGGAGACGAGGATAGTTATAGGTTATCTGATACAGAAGAGAATCAATACGTTGGCCAGGTTTCAGGAAACGGTTAAGATCATCAGTTTTCTTTGTAATACAATAATGGAAGGTTTAGGCATGAATATGTAACAGTAGGAGGTCAAGATGACGAAGATAATGGGGGACCTGACACAGTGCCTTCTTAGCTGCGGAAAACTCTGAACAGTTGATGTTTTTAATGTGGATTCTCGGGAGTCTATTGTTAAACTGTCGCCTTTTCTGTAGTTTAGCCATCTCAAGGGACTAAAGATTGGCAAAGGGGTTTAAGGATGGAGGTAACCAGAAACAATTACAGAAAGGAAACTAAACTGGAAAACAAATTATCGAACAAAAATTAGGCTACTGCCCAAAAACCGTAAGGTAAACTAGAATACGATTTAACCACGTAAGATAAAACTGCGAGCTAGAATGTTAAATATAAATATGAAAATCCTTATATATTAGTTTTATGCAAATTAGACAGAAGTCCTGAAACAAAGGTAATTACTCTGTCAAAAAAGAAACGCATAGGCGAAATATTAATAGAATTATCTCTTCAATACAAAGCGGGATAATTCAGT
>JAVFBZ010009279.1:0-12136 GCA_032466195.1 Katharina tunicata
TGGAAATGTTTAAATCATAATGTTAGTGTTGTTTTGATTGTGGCTTTTTCTGCCCGCCTCAAGATGTATTACAAAGAGTGTGTTACACTAATTGCATTATACAAAACGTATTCTAAATCTATATATTTATTATTGTATTACTATTGTTTCCCCATACATCAATAAAACTGGTCTGGGTGTAATAAAGTTAAACTTGAACAGAATATCAGTACAATGAGTCTTTGGCGAAGGGTTGTACTTTGAGAGTGAAAGTGATATAATGCGTGGATTATAATTAAGGTTAGTACACTGCTGTGAGCAAAAACAATCACCAAATCTGCCTCGGCATAACCAGGTGTTTAGCGTCTACCGCATGCTTGATGGAATACTTTGTTCCTCGGGTTATAATGAGGAGGTATTTTGCAACAAATGTTTGCATTAATTCAAAAACAGAGCTATTTTATTGTTTGTATAGACGTATATGTCTTGCTTAACCGATTTGCGAAACCGATCGGTTTCGTTAACACTTTAGCTTCACCGATCAATCGATTCGCTGAGCAAATTTGCCCTAAACGATTTTCGGTTAAACCGGTGACGCAAATTTCGAGCCTGCAAAAAGTCCGTGCACGGATGCTGACTACTTGAATATACACATTTATAATTGAAATATTTTTGTGCCGTTTAGGAAGTGACCGCTAATAATACTTTCGTTTTTAGAGATTTTCTTGAGATAATTCAACCCGATTATGAAAAGGGATATACCAGTACCAGACAAACAAAATGAACAATCGCTTGATGGGTCACTAACTGGCTCAACAACAAATCAAAACCATGGAATGGAAAATTCTTCTCCATCATTACAGCATCACCCAATAAGTGTGCCACCGAACATGAACATAAACTATATCACAATGCAGTAGAAGATGAACAGCCCTGCGTCTAGTTTTGTTCACAACTTGAATCAAAAAGAAAAATGAAAGTATATTGAAGAATTTACGTACACACATGACTTCTCCATATTACCACAACATGTAAAATAAATATATTACTCAATCCTAAGCTTGATGTTGCCGTCATTACGGAAAACTGTTACTTAAACTTTCTGATCCTAGAAAGAAACAGTTGGCATAACCATGCTTGACTATTTCTCTAAAAAAAAAAAAACCCACCTAAAGTCTCCATAACATTTTTGTTTTTCATCATAACTGTATTCTTGTATTACATGTCACATGATAACTGTTTGTGATTTTATGCCCTTTTCTTGTTCTATTGTAATTAATGTTGGGAGTGATCTCCCCTTGCTTATGCACGGTGTACATTTATCAAAATAAAAGCTGTTTTGAATTGAATTGAAGTTCACCTTGTTACGTCACAAATAGAGAGTGACGGCACTGGAACGCCTTTTGAAACAAAGTATATAATATAACACACTTATATCTGATTATTACACAATCATCAATGGCTTTGAAGAGGAATTGTCGGATTCGTAGTGGGAATTTCAATTCGTTGAAACAAAACTACCGACCAAAGAAGGACCCCCCGCAGTTCCATGCTCTTCACATTTTTACAAAATATACACATGTGATTGAACACGCACGTTATTGTAGTTCTTAATAGTGTATACTAATTAGCTAGATTTCCTACGATACTAAGGAAAGTCTTACATGGTGTCAGAATGGAAGGCATACACCATCCATGAACTTGGAGGCCAGCAATTTACCAGAAACCTGGAAAAATTTCAACAACACGTTGACCTGATTTTCAAAGGACCGCTCATCGATAAAGACGAGAAAATCCACAAAGCCATTACGATGGGTTGGATAAAAAGGCCGGATTATTACATAACATGGAATGATATGTCAGACGAAGATTTGGAAGATTACGGACGTTACAATAAACATTGTCAGCCGAAAAGTAACCCGATTTTAGCGCGATAAAAACCTGACAAAGAACAGCAGGATCAAGCATTTGTCACATGCAACCTTGGGTCTGAACATACTCCAGTTAGGTTCAAATTAGATACAGGATCCCAGGTTAATATTATCCCTGAGCATGTATCCAAAAGATAAGGTGTGAAACATGTCCTTAAAAAACCTGGCCAGAGGCTTGCTGTTTACAATGACAACCCACTTAAACTGTGTGATGCCATGTATCTATGACAAGTATAGTGAGAATGCTCAATTTGATGTAGTTAATACTAAATCTATCCCCGTACTAGTAGAGTCCCATGGTAGACCGCATGGTAATAATGGAATTATTGCCAAAGTAGACGAGCTAACTACATGGATGAATTCACATCGTCATTGTAGAGAACCCTAGCTCTGGCAGTTTACGTCTATGCCCAGACCCCAAAGACTTGCATAAGACAGTTTTACTCCCCCCACTATCCCATGCGCACATGTGCTTCTTCAGCTTTCAAAGGCTAGGTAATTCACAAACCTTTAGGCTAGAACAGGGTAGCCTATTGGAACATTAAATTGTCCCAGGAGTCTCGCAACATTTAATACGCCTTTCGGACGCTATTGCTTCCTTAGACTTCCCTTTGATTGGAATTCGTCTCAAGATGAATTTCAAAAGAAAATTGACAAATGTTATGGAAGTTTTGGAGGTGTTGTAGCCCTTGTGGACGATATACTTGTATATGGGCACACCAGAGAGGAACACGATAGGAATCTTAGAAATGTTTTGATTCGCTCATTGGAAAGAGGCGTTAGGTTAAATGAGGATAAATTGGCTGTAGGTGTGACAGAAGTCCGTTATTTTGGCCATGTTCTCAGTGCTGAAGGTTTAAACGGTCTAAAGTAGCCACAGTAAAAGTAATGTCACCGCCGAAAACCGTGCAGAATTAGAAACAGCGTTAGGAATGATAAACTATGCGTCAAAGTTCATACCTAAGATAGCTGAAGTAACAAGCCCAATACGACATGTTATTGACAAAAGACGCACATTTTTCATGGAAAAAAACCCAAGATGATGGGAGGTCCAAAATCTCATTTTCTCAAGAGACTACATTATCTTACTAGGATCCCAAGAAACCATTCACTTTGCAAACTGACGCTTCCAAGAACGGCCTAGGCGCAACCCTCATTCCAGATGGTAAGCCAATCGCCTTTGCACCAAAAACACGCACTAGATCGGACGTCAATTATGCTCAGATAGAGAGAGAAATGTTTGCAATGTTGATTGGGTGTAAAAGATTTCATAAATATTTATACGGTGGACAGGTCCATATTGAGACCGACCACAAACCCATTGTGTCAATTATGCAAAAACCTATTTTGCAAATGCAGAAGTACCAATTAAATGTATCACATCTGGCAGGCACGTATACCCCTGTAGCTGATGCCTTATCACGCAAGTTCTCCCTTCAAACATACCCTCATCTGTCTGTCATGTGGATTGGATACCCACGTTCAAACCCTAATGTCTAGCATCCCAATAAGTGATCGCAAATTGAATGAAATAAGACTTGCAACTGACAATGACCCCCAAATGATGGTATTGAAACACACTATTCTCAAAGTGTTTCGTGATGAAAGAAAAAATGCCCCCACCTCCCCCCACCTCTGAAATTCTAGATTACTGGAACTGTCGTGATCAACTGTCCGTTGTCAGTGATTTAATAATAAAAGGACATATGCTGATCGTTGCAAATTCGTTAAGACCACATATGTTAGAAAGTGATCATACATGCCATATGGGTATAGAAAATGTCTCGAACGAGCACGTGATCTCATGTTCTGGCCCAAAATGTCAAGTGATCTCACGGTGATAGTGTTAAATTGCCAGGTATGTTTAGAGCGCATGCAGAAACTCTTACCACAAGGAACCTTTGTTGTCACATGAAATATAAGATTTGCCCTAGCAATCAGTTGCTTCTGGTTTATTCACATGGAACAACCAAGAGTTTGTTCTTGTGGTTGATTACTATAGTAGATACTTTTAAGTTGAGAAAATAAGTAGAACTACAAGAACAGCAGTTATTGCCAAGTTGAAATCCATATTCTCACGTCACGGTATTCCATTGAGATCTATGTCAGATAATGGTCCACAGTAAAGTAGTGCTGAATTTTGCTATTCTGCCCAGGAGTATGATTTTCAGCATGTTATCTTTAGTCCTCACTATCCCCAGTCAAATGGCCTTGCAGAAAAAAACTGTTCAAACTATAAAGCGCATATTTTCAAAATATACAACAAAGACCCACATATTGTTATCCTAGAGTATCGAACTACTCCATTGAACATTGGATACTCCCCATCTCAACTTCTTATGGGGTGAAGACTACGTTCAATTCTTCCATGTTTTCTTGAACAACTAAAGCCACAAACCCGTGTCACAACCCAGGTGAAAGCCAAAATCCAAGAAAAGCGCTCAAAGGCAAACTCTCATTATGACTGTCATGCTACGTCACTGCCATATGTTAGCCTAGGTGATTCTGTCAGAATCCAGCAGCAAAATGGATCATGGCACGTATAATTAACGATAAACAAGTGCCGCTTTCGTTCATCGTTCGCACCCCTGAATGTGTTAAATATCGCCGCAACCGTAGACCCTTAATAAAGCCAAATAAACACTCATGAGATGTATACAACTGTTCTTGGTCACAAAACTGAACAATCAGATAAGTTTGCTTAGAATCCATCCGTTGCATTTGAACAAAGTCAAAACCCCTATACTCCAAGTGTTATCACAAAACAAGTTCAAATTGATAAGCAGTCGACATCAGTTTATAAATCTCAATCTACTGGCTATATAACTGAACATAAAAGAGTGATCAAACCTAAAGTGATTCAGTCTATGTAATGACTGAATGTGATTCTAGTTGGAAACCAAACGAACAGCTGCAATTCACGTGCCCAACAAGACGCTTGCGCAGTCACAACCTTTTTAATGTTCAAAAATGTCGCTTAAATCTTCGTAAATATTCAATTTTACCGAGATGTCAAAATTATTTTAACGACCTGTAGAGTAAACAGAACTCAATTGACATTTTAAGTAGTAGAGACTCTTTTTAGAGATCTTCAAATCAGGCCTAATGGCAATGACGCCGTCTATTTAAACTTGTTTGTGCAATATTCTGATGTCATAACTTTTCTCTTTAATTTTGTTTTTCTTGTATTTATATATGTTTATTTATCCTTTGTTACTGTTATCTTAGTATCTGTATAGCCAGTTAGTGGACCTCGGTCTGTTGGACTTCGAATTGAATAAACATAAACAAACCAAACTTTATGATTATGTGCAAAAACGAGTCTATTTTCAGAACAATAATTGTTCGGACTAGTTACTAAAACCGTTTTCTAGCAATGATTACAATCACAACAGAATATACTTAAATGGTAAAAGAACAACGTTACATATTTGTTTAGGAAAGTGACAGGTTGTAATGTAGAGTGTAGAGTACCTGGGAATAAAACTCTTGGATAGCGAAGATGTGTTACTCCATGTAACAGAGTAATTTGTTGATTTAACATATGACTTTGTTAAAACAGTTGAACATAGCGGACTTCGTTAATAATCAAGTAACAAAGTTGGCTACTTCGTCGATAAAAATATAACTAAACACTTTGTTACAAATTTACGTCAGTGGCTTGCCTTGGCGTTGAATATTCACGAGGAAGATGGCCGCCAAAAGTCATTTGTGCATATCAAAGAAACTCGTCAAAATACCGCATTTTTTAAAACTGTTTTCTCTCACAAATAGTGTGAATCAGTTTTATGAATATAAAGGTATATGAATTTCACGAAACTATAATAAAGCTTCATACCGAAATTCTGCGGTATAGTAACTTAAAGTTAAAATATTACAAATATAAACTTTTCGTTTAACTTTTTTGGACCACATTCTTACAAATAAGGGTAACAACGATTTAACATACAAGGGTAATTGTGTTTACATGCAAGGTTAATTTAAATATTGCAGTATGCCCAATCCATATACCGTTTATCATCACTCATCCAATTATCTTGTTCACAAGACATACAGGTTTGAACAGTTCAAAATACTCAATCATATCCATTGCCTTAACGGAAGAAAGGTACTTCCCAAGTTTGAAGTTAATCGTGAATTTGTTTTCACGTATTCGAGTTCACAACATATACAGTTCTGAATATGGTAAAATATGCAACGGCGGCCATATTGTGGGGCAGAATTTGGTGGGACGCAATCCCACCCGATGCCTTTTCTACAAGAAGCTACATTATAAGTTTGAAGATAACCTGTGGAAAATACATCTAGGTGAATATTGTAAAATACGCAACGGCGACCATTTTGGCATTCGTATAAAAACTCACCCAAGCCCGAGCAGACAATGATTTCTGATTGTATGTATGGTATAAAAAGAAATATAGGCTCGACCGCTGCCGGGAAATAAATCAGGGTTATCAGTTATTCACTGCTACCAGGAACAAGTCCCTCGAAATTTTTCACCCAAATTCTTTCTAGGTATACACTACAACAGCCTGCCATAGCACACTTTGTGACTTTATGAGATTATTCCATGACACCCTTGGATTCTCAAAACATTACTGAAACTGTGAGCATTAGTTATTTATCCTCTTGGGATTTTAACATGTCATTAATTCAAATTGCTACGTTGTCTGGATTTATTGCTTAATCGACTCAGTATAACCATCCTCTATTAAATTTAATACGATCAGCATGACAAGTTGAAGATAGATCGATATTACAAATGTTTCAAGCCGTAATCACGGCAGGTCGTTCGACATCCCAGCCAGAAATATATTGTTTTATCTATTGAATAAACACGTTTAAACAGCGACAATATCGACTTATCTGGGATACCAAAATATACAGTGTAACATATGTACATCGATCCCAGAAAGCACCGGCTTTACTCACTTCAACGTGGCCATAGATAAAGTTTGTGTTTAATTTTAGGATACTATCACAATTTAATTAGCCTAACATTTATTTGTTTCACTTTTAAGTTATCACATATATTTGAGCGAATTTAAGAGATAATCCAGAAAGAAGAAATGTCGTACCGCAAAAAGATTATTCTAACTGTTGCTGTGTATTTGTTGGTGATTGTGGTGATCCGTGTAATAGTTTGGGGTGAATTGTATAAGCCCGGGCTTAACTCCGAGAATCAGTCTGGCTTGGAAAGGGGTTTAATTCGCACAAAAAAGAAAGGAGATGAACGCTCTGCAGTGCGATTGTCAGACAATTTCAGTGTATCCGATCAATTTGACATTTCAAAACTTTCCAAAGAAAAGTCCGTTTCAAAAGAAATGGATGACAAAACGAAGTTACTTGATCCCCATCAAAATGAGACCTATTACAATGACCATTTTAAATCGCATGGGAATCTAACGGATTTAATGTCTACGGTATGTACAAACTACAGTATTTTATAGTACAAATGACAGAATGTATGGCACTAAATTCGTTTGTGTGTAAATCAGGAACAACACGTTCTGTGTAACATGTTTACAGTTTGAGAGTAAGACGACTAAGTAGGCGTTACGGGATGGGGTATAAGGGTATGTATGTTTTAGGATTAAGTTTAAGATTTACTTATATAACCAGACTGGCGAACACATCACGAACTGTGCTCTGGTTAAAGTTGGCCTAATTCAGCCCAACACGACATCCAAATACTCATTAAGTCCCTCCATTGCTTGGTGTGTAATAGTTACCATCAATACAGGAATTCTCTTTGAGTTCGCATATCCTGGAAAAAGAAGCGTTTTAGTTCTTTTCTTTACGCAGACGTTACTTTTCATATCCGTTATAAGGTTATAATGCCCATGTGTCTTGTTATTAGCTTCTCTGGTTGGGATTTTGACCATTATAGGGACTGTGGACTTTGTAATGATGACATTTAAAATACATTGACCAGTCTGGGTCATTCTATGAACTGTAACAAAGATAGCACCATTACTGATACGGATGTATCACTTTTTAACAAATAAATGTACAATACCGTCCCGCCCATGTAAACTTTCCAGCCTGTCAGTCACAAATCCACACCCCCGATAGATCTAATTACAGGTACATTAGCACTGATAAAACGTTGATATTCATCCATTTGTTTTACCCAAACCTTAAATTAGAGATGTTAAATTTCTCACAAACTGAACAGAAATATAATAAAAACAAATATCTATCAAAGACTTATGCAAAGCAGAAAGTACAATAAAAAACAATACATGTATATAATGTCAATATACAACAGACTAGACAGTAAAAAAAAAACAATGGAAAAAATCAATAACTTGTGAGGAGAAAACACGCGGTATATAGGTTATATAAATATTTCTGTGGTCCTGTTATTCTAGAGTAAATATGTAAGGCAGATCAATCTTTTGTTCAACAAGTTTGCTTATTTCCAAAACACAAAAAGTAAATTTACTGTAACTTGTATTTAAATACTGTTTTGGTGACTATATTTTAGCATGTAAATTTTATACGCTCAACTTATATTTTCCGTAATGCGTGTTCTTTAATACACTGCCACTTAATTGTGCGATTTGGGCAATACGCATAGTTTTATTCTTGACTGCAATTTAAATTCCATCAAATTAACTCGGACCTTTATTTTTTATTTCAATGAATCTGGAGGCACTGACTGATACAATTAATGTAGGTTGACAACTGGCCCATAAATGAAATGCCATGCTCTTTCCTCAAGACAGAAACAGGACAAGTGTAAGAAAAGTCCCACTCACATCATTTCTTGAATTTTATCAGTACTCTAAGTTCATATTATGTTTATTTTCGTTTATTTCATTTTGTAATAGATCAAGAAGTGACAAAAAAAAACAACTTATTTCATATTTAATGGTGTATTATGAGATGTATATTTAGCTGGATTTGTTGTTTGCATACCCTGTTCAATAAAGGAAACAATAACTTGGTTTGTATTGGTTATTTTAACACAGGTATTGTCGTGAACACAACACAAACATATTGGGAGAGCCTTTGGTTCAAAATTGACTATTGACTTTAAAATTTAAAATCAATACGAATCAGGGCTAACTCCCGGTATCTGTCCGCTCCTCACTGAGTTGTCTACTTAGTTTTCCTCTATCTAACCCACAGACTGAATATATTTTTCATGACCAAGTAATAATACTCGTTAAAAAGGTTATTTGTTACACATATTCCGATTAGACCCTAAGCCTAGTATAAAGGCGCCAAGCTCGAAATATCTGAAAATACCGTAAATTCTGAGCAAAATTAGACACTTAACTAAGCAGCAAGCAGGCACCGTAGAATGAAAGAAAATATGTCCCTTAAAAGAAGCTAGAGGTTGGAGTTGTATTAAAGAAATTAGAAAATAATTGATTCGAGATTTTACGAATATATGGTTGGAGGAAATGAAAATGATCATGATCAGAGTTAAAAAAGATTACAAGCTTTCATAGACCAATTAAAAGAAGATTTTCTCACATTAAACGTGGAGACAGGTGGTTTAAAAATAACTGGTTTACGAAGCGCTCTTATTAGACACGAAAACGTGACTTGTTCTACAATTATATGGACAATCAACGGTCGACTGAACAAATATGTCGAACAAATCTCTGATCATCCGCTGTTCGGCGATGGAGAAGAAGCGTACATATATTACCCATAAGAACTCGAGATTAAGGTCTATCTCGAAATTGGTGTGAGAATTTATCTAGAACATCTAGAAATATCTGACTGGGTGGCTAGACAGTCGAACAACATTCAAGGTTGGAACGTTCTAAGTTGTATATAAAGATCTTAAGTATCTGTATTTTGAAAAACCCGAAAAGAGCGTTAAAATATGATTAAAGTTTAACAGACGACCTGAGAAACCACAGTGTTTCAGTTTATGGCATACGGAATCAAAAGGCTTTCTAAATAGATGCTATATTACTCACGTGCTGAAATAATTTGTTGTAGCAGACTAAAATAAACTCGTACCTTTCTGGAGACTGATACGAACACTGTTGTAGTACTGTTTCCGCCAATGTTTACTACCGACTGATCTCGAATTAAACAGAGAAGAAATGTTATCACAGGTCCGATTAATTTCAAGTCTGTAAAAGGCAGAAAAAATAGATAAAATCGTGAAAAAGTACCCGTAACCACATATAGACTTACTCGCTACAAAAAGGACAATGGGATAACTCTTTCTACATGAACAATACGATGGACAGTCAATACTTGACAGTCAAAGACTCGACGGTAGCGTGAATGATTTGATTCTCTATTTTAGAATAACATGATATTTACACCAAAAACCATGATATTTACACCAAATTAGGACTGTACTTCAAAGGGACATAACTATGGAACCAAGGAAGCTGCAGCGATAAAGCCAACACTAGGTTAAAGCCCTTTTTATATACCTCATTTTATAAGAGACTCGACATTACGTTATAGTCGATATATTGAGAGATAATAGCATGACCTACTTGTGAGGAAGAATGTTTGAGCTCAGTTCTTGGCCCATAGTTCATTTGTACTTGTTAACATTGCGACAGCCATTTTTTAAGACGGGCAATATATATTCTGCCTTAAAATGGATAGGATAAATGTATAATATTTCGTAAATTTAGAATATAGAATGTAGTTACATGGAATTTATATCACTTAAATTTATGTTAACAAAAGTCTGACAGTTCGTCAACAAAGTCCATGTTAACTGACGCAGACAAAGCGCTTCAATCAATTACGCATGTGTAGAGGAGCAATCATCGACATAAATAGGCACGCGCATAGGAGCAATCATCGAAGCAGAATTGAAAGTACTTCATGTCAAGTGTTGCAGATCGTCACTTATGATTTTTCACTTATATACAATTTTAAAACAATTATTAACAAATAAAAAACGAGATGTCAGTTTATGTTTTTTGTTCGATGAAACAGAAGTAGAAAAATTGAAAGGCATGGATTGGACGTCCAATTTTCAATTTAGAGTTTTTTGACTTAGAAGAAACGAAAATTTAGAAATAAAAAACGAAAATTAATCTAGCAAGTGTTACACGGACCACGGTAGGGTAGCATATGATCGTTTGTGTTATCCGTGCATATCTCCTCATTTGGAAAAGCCAATGGAATTGTTTGCTTACAATGGAACGTACGACAACTCTTGTAGTTGTGTCGGTGATTTAATGACTTGTTCGTAGATGTTACAACAACAACTGAAACTTTTCAAAGTTAAAATTTAATTAACCTGTAAAAAGGACTTAAGGTTAGGTGTTAGGGTTAGTGTAAGTTAAACATTAATCTATCTGTAAAAAGGACTTAGGGTTAGGTGTTACGGTTAGGGTTAGAGTTAGGGTTAGTGTTAGCATTTGACAACATGTGCTTTGAATTGTAACATCTGGACAACTTCGGCTATTTCCGGACGATTTTCCGTATCTGCAGAAATGATTTTCCAAATAAGGAGATATGCACGGATAACACAATCGCACCTCTGGTAGATACGACCAAGGCCTCTTTAGAACTTAGACTGCTATGGGAGGAGGCCATGTTTGCCTCATATATTCATTTTGATAATAGGCATTCCAGACTAAGGGAGGGTTCCCCGTTACAGTGGAGAGTTTTACGCCTGTTGTGGCACACAGGGGCTGGTTGCTCGAGGCAGTACCAATCTTTTGACCAGCCCGCCCTGGGTAAGTTCCACAAAGCAATCTCACTCTTAAGTTAGAATTAGAACTTCGCTTAAATGGTTTACTTTCCAGAATATGAGTTATTATTTGGGCATAAACATCTTAATTCACTAAAGCTTCAAGCAGAGATAATCCCCAGCGAAATTATGAAGTTTAATATAGAAAACAGTATAATAATACTTCGACATAGGTCAGAAAAGGTTTGTGAAATCAGTCTTCTAATGCCTCATCCTGGGTATCCCCCGAAGTAGATATCGACATGCCCAAGGTGGTGCAAAATACTTAAAACGCTACAACCACCCCAAGTTGATTGGGACAAAAGAAGTCAGATTAATGAACTTTTATTACTGATTGCTGTATACAGTTACAAAGGGCAACCAAACACGTTTGAATAACCGTTGTATACATTTTCAGATGGACATCTGCAAAAGCTCTTCAATTTAGCTGATTGTTCATTACATGAACCCTTATCAATAATTTAATCAGTTTCATGCTCATTTAATTATAGATAGGGGCGACAGATTTTAGATGCCAGTAGTTGCGGGG
>JAVFBZ010009299.1:0-12136 GCA_032466195.1 Katharina tunicata
ACTTTTGTGATCGGAATTTCGCAAAAAAGGCTAAGATGCATTTGCTTACAATGGTCAGCTCGGTAAAACGGATCCTCGGCAATTTTTTTGCCGAGGATAATTTTATTTATCCTCAGCAATTTCCTCGGCAATTGCCGAATGCCGAGACTAATTATCAGGGTTGGTAACCTGTGATTTAAACACATACGAACAGTGGACAGTAGTCTTTCTTGCCTACTGTTCTGACAGTAACCTATTTCTTCACAAAAATTAGAATTGGAGATATAGTCAAATCAAAGTCTTATCTTTGTTTTATTGGCTACTTAAGGCACAAGGGATTCAACCTTAAAAGCACCAATCTTTTTCAAAAAAATAATATATTCCGGAGTGAAAGCTACAGCTGTTGTTTGTGTTAAATCTGAAGTTGCCACATTATAAGGCGTGAGGGAATACAGTGGCTCTTCCATTGGATTTATTGATTTATTTGATTGGTGTTTTATGCATAATCAAGGGTATTTTAAATAACAACTTAGTGTTACTTGTATATGGTGGAAAACAGAGAAGGAAAACCTCGAGAAAATCACCCCCGTAATCTACACAGCGCATTTGAATCTACGCAGCGATCCAAAGATTAACCAACTGACCTATGCCGCAGCCACTATGCCATTGGATGATCACACAGGAACTTAATGTTCAGTTCTCTGAGGACAATTTATGAATACACAGGTATACCAATAAAAAAAAAATGTGTTTAGATTTCAGTTAAGTCTCCTGACCTTTAATTTCAGTGAGATCCATAATCTTTTTACTCTGGTCTGAATTTTGCGTAGCATCAGCTCCAATCATCACTGTGGACGAATCAAAAACTAGTGCAGATGAGTCGTCAAGGCAACGTAACTGGTTCATTAACAATCCACCAGTACCACCTTCATCAAATGCAGCTGACATCACTTGAAATAATGGATCAACCTGAACAAAAACACAAAGAATGTTCACAGAAGAAAAAATAAATAACTATTTTAAAATAAGTAGGTTTAGTGGGAAAATTGGAAAAACTACTTGTACACATCTAAAATTAACCCGTTTTAATTGCAAAAGATAAACATTGGCATTATTTATTCCACATAATATTTTGATCATTCTGTAAGCCAGGATTATAGGTATTATTTTTCTTTTCCCATGGGCCCAAATACATTGTAATGAGCATAGCAGAAAATGAATACTATTTTATGTGTTTCTTCTGATTTCTTTACTTTCAAGCGATTTTCGCCTTTCAAGGGAGCTTACCTCAAATTCTAAATCAAACTTGTTCAAGCTGATATTTTTCAAATTTGTTTCAATTGTCTTGCTGTTTCGAACCTGAAAGAGAAAATTATGAAGACAAGGATAAAACGTGTTGATCTTATCCTAACAATAATTAAACCATTTGACCCTATCCTAACAAACATGAAAATATTTGATACTATTAAGGTGTATACTATATCCCAATACCAAATTCATTTCTCAAAAAGTGCATTAAAAGTACACCATTGATATGCATGACAAGTGAATTAGATTTGTGGATTAGACAACGTAAAGTCAGACCGGAAACAGAATCTAAAGTTGTATTCTGATTGAATAAAAATTAGCTAGGTCGATGTTGACAATCAAAAAATCCCACCACAGAGCCGTGCTTTGTTTGGTAGAGTGATTTCACTTTAAACGACGATAAAAAAGCATTTCAAAATTGTTATCTATAGTACACGTTTTTAAACGTTTTCTATTCTTTTTAAGTATTTGTTCTAAAACTGTAACTTTTAAGTACAATAAAACGGAAAGAAAGAATAAATCTGTACTTCTGGTGCCACTTTGACAAAATTTTTTTGTTTGATTTGTGTTTAATGTTGTACTACAATACTTAAACGTTTGTGGATAAGTATATGTCCGGTTAAGCAATACACGGAATAATATTGTACAACATTTTTATTCAAAATGGCATTTGTGGCATTTTTTTCCCCTCCACATAAATTGCGATTAGTTTCAATCAAATCCCTATGTTAGATAATTTGTTTGAAAAAAATTATCCAATTTAAGTGTTTGTTTAAATTTCTTACTCTTTTCTTCTTCTTCTCTTGCTCCTCCACTCCTTCTGAATTCTCATTATCTGGGGCATAAACATTTAACACAATTAAAAACAAATGATTTCTTTCTTCCAGAAAAACATCATGGAACATATGGTATTTTTTTGGATTTTTAAGATATAAAATGTTATCCGAAGAGAAGTTTAAGTATAGCCAAAAAATTTCAATAAAAATTCATTTTTGCTTATTATATTAAGTTAACTTTCTGTTTTTGCTTCACAAATGCAAGTGCATATGAAAACCTATTCGTGTGAAGTTAACACTAGCAACTTAATGTAATTATCGGGCAGCTCAATGATTTTGGAAGTGTTTATATTTCAGATTCATGTAATGTTTAATATTTCTCACCCATCTCCTCCCCATCGTCTTGTTGTTCTGCTCCTCGCCCTAGACCACTCAGTACTTTGTAAGTCTCAGCGTGCACAGCGTCAACACGACCTGCATAAATCTTAGCACTAGCGTCAAGAGTAGAACTGGCAACCTGGTCACAAACACGAAAAAGGTTGATTATTTTTTGGTTTTTTCTCAAGAAACTAAAGCCATTTAAGGAAAAGTCCAGCCAATTTGGACAAAAATTTATTATTTTCCAAGTGTAGTTGGAAAGACAATTGACCGTGTCACATTTGCAATCGAGAAAGCACAGCCGTTAATTACTTAATTTTAACCCGGAAGTGTGAAGTCATTGTTCGCAGTGCAAATACATCCTGCTTGTGTCAGTTCTCTCATGGATGAGCCGATGGATGCTTTTATAATTGTATATGATGTCACTGTTCTGAGTGATCCTTGGTCTTGTTTTCATGTCATGACATAAATGTGCAGTCAACATAATGCAGGATGTCTTGCTGCAATTATCTAAACCTCTGAGATAATCGCATAGGCCAATTTCAGACTAAACTATTTTATTTGTTTTTTGGTCTACGGTACTTGGGATTCAACTCACTGAGCCTGGGGCTTTTGGGTGCTTTCTCCAGGCGGCCGGATTATGTGAACTTAGCTTTGCCTAAATATAACTGTACAGCGTTATGATTGAACTGCCCTACAGTAATGTATATACACATATATAAGAAACAAATTCATTGAAATATGCCACTATGTATATGGAGATATTATTTTGCGAGATAAAGGCTTAAAATATCAACATCAAACGAAGCTATTAGCATAATCTCCCATCAACAATAATGTTTAAGTCGTTTTGTTTATTTAAAATTACGGATGGAAAATAATGAAGTCTAGTCGAAATTATCTTGTCTTGTCCTGTAAAAGGTTGAGAATTTTATAGCTATGTGGAAAAGAAAATTCTCCAATCGCATTATTGAATTGATGTGTAGAGCGCATTTAATGTACAAAAAGAAGACATCGTTTTTAAAGCGGCGCTCTATCATGTATATAGGTCCGGATGTTTATAGAGGTAAGCCCTGGCTGGTTGGCAAGGGGCTGCCATTCAGCCGCTTTCTATAGTTTTTAGACTTAATACAGCTTGCAGAAAGAAGCTCAGCAAATGTGTAGGCACGTTGACAGTTGGTTATATAAGCGCCTATTGTGATATAGCTGTATGAAAACACTATGTCCTTTGTTGTTGTTTCGCTGTAGTCTCTAGAAACGGTAGAATGCGTTTGATTTTACGTAACATTATCAACCGGCACATCCACGAGGCGACAGCCACAACGAGACAGGCAACCCTAGCTGCGAACAATGACGTCACACTTCCGGGTTTTTAATTAAGTAATTAACAGCTATTCTTTCTCGGTTGCAAATGTGACACGGTCAGTGGTCGAGGGGTCCAATTTGTTGTGGATTTAGGGCAGTTATCTATAAAAACATGACAGTTATGCTGGGCGTTTCTCTTATTCTATATTACTCTGGACAGATCTGTCTGAACTACTGGCTAATGGAGCATTTTCAACATTGACTACCTGTTAATAAAGATACAACTTAACTAGACTTTACCTGGAAGTTTTCCAATTCTTTCCTCTTGAGCAGCTCTGTCATATAATCAATCAAATGGAGACCAAAAGCATTCTTGGAATTGATTTTCTGAAATCAAACAGATTTAACAATCAAACTTTTAACAGGGGAAACATTTTACCAATACAACGTTAAGGTTGAGTTGGTAGGAAACAGTTATTAAACCATCACTAAATTACTTCTTTTAACGGCATTTAGAAGCTGGTTGTTCAATAACACAGGTAAATTACTTATGGATAAACAACTTCTGACTTTATTAACACGACATTTCGGTGTTGGTTTTCACACCGTTTTCAAGTAAGTTAATACGTTTCGATGTTGATACTCACACCGTTTTCAAGTAAATTTAACTTGAAAACGGTGTGAGTACCAACAGTGAAACGTCGTGTTAATAAAGTCAGAAGTTGTTTATCCATAAGTAATTTACCTGTGTTTATCACTAAATGGATAAATAAATCATATCAAAGGACAAAGAGTCGGCAAAATGTTCACTGGTACTTATGTGATAGCTTCAAGTACTTATAATATTTATTAATGAAAAAGATAGCAATTGTGGCCTTGATGCTGAAAAATTTATGAATTTTATACACTTACATTTTCTGTGGAGAGTTTGATACAGTTGGAATAGTGGTCTGACAGTTGATTACTGGTGAGACCACTTAGAGGAGTAGAGTTCAACCTAAATAAACAGAGCACATTACAGCATTATGAATTACTCTGATGGTAAGTATAGAAGAAAAATAGCACATTTTTTCATTACCTGATAGAAACACAGACTTCCTGAAATTGTAAAATTTTCTAGAAGCCTCACAAAAAAATCCAGGTAAAATTCTTTTAAGTGCCGGCAGTTTAGCATTTTGTAGATAATGATCAATGTATACAGATTTTAAAAAGTAGAAGTAAATTATATTTTATATCTATTTTATGATATGGAGGCAGTCAAGATTGTTATAAACAGGGGGTATTGTAAGTTTTGTTAACCTCTAGTGTTGTTTCTGACTCTGACTTGACCTTTCCATCAAGTTCAAATGCTTGAGACATGTGAATGTGCTAGTACATGTATATTCAGTGTGTAAATTTGCTGGGCACATGCACAAATGAAAGAGATTTCTCTCAAACTCAGTTACGGTGAAAAATACAAGAAATGAAAAACAAGCAATAGTACATGTACATAGGATATACCTATCTGATGGAGTTCCTGGGCTACCAAGATTTTTACGCTGCAGTTCTAAAACTTTAGACCTTCGTCGGTCTCTCCTCTCCTTTTCATCCTGATTGGTTGTGTTGAGTAAAGGTGAAGGACTTGTGATACCAATTTGCTTTCGAGTAGACGGTGAGACAAACAATGAAGAGGGAGTACCCAGTACATTGCCTGTCCCTGATGGAGTTGCTGGGGACATCATAACTGCGGCCATGGTTTTCTCAACCTATTTGGAATATTATAAAATAAACAGATAAGCATAGAGGGTAAATAAAATTTTATTTGAGACAAATTAATTTTTCATGCTACAATGACAGCAAATTAATTGCACCAATCAATATAAAACTAAGTTTACCAACATTTTAATCTCTGGATGTAGGCTATATTAGTTGAATAACTTGTTTGATTTTAAATAGAAATGAACTCATAATTTGACAATTTTGCTTAGAGTGGTCTTAAAATACATTTGAAACCAAAGGAAGGCTATTGTTGTTCCATTTTTTTTACGACAGGCTTGAGATAGGATCAGGTTGTCAACCTGTCCACAGAGGCACAGACCAAATACTCCATTTGAGATTGTCTGGCCGCCGCCGGACCCATCCACATAACTTTGATCCTATAACTTGATTTGTGGAGCAAAATATAACAAACGATTCAAAATCGATACAAATTTGTAGTATTTCCTCATGCTTGAAACATAAATATTATCCCCCATTTTGTTTACTAATTATCTGATAATAACAACCTATAATATGACCAACAATTATAAATAAATAAAAATCTATGAGTATGACAACAACAACAACAACAACACAATAATGACGGATACACAAATGATTAGGTCTTAAAACCGAAACAGTATACATGTATCTGGGATCTAATCAATTTAGTGAGCATGATACAAATCTGGCATAAAACAATTTTAGAACGTTGGTGAAAATAAATTTAACTAACGGTGTACATACAAAACATTGAAAAAACATCCTATTTACCTTTCGAAAAATCCGCCTTCCGTTAAGCACGCGGGATCTCACGTTATCCGGAAGAAGAAACAGTTCGGCGAATGCTGTCAGAGGCGGAGAACTTTAAAACAAGTTTGCGACTGAAGATAGCTAAAACCTGTGCTGTTTAGGCAGAAGTGCTTGTAAAATAACATCTAAACTTGCCATTTGATAGACCAAAGTCAGTTTATAAATAGCCCAGAATTCCTATATATTTTGTCCCTTTTTTTCTTTCGATAAAGTAATGCAAAAACGAGATTTTGCTAGATCTAAATATCGTCTCACATTCTTCATTTTCATCTTGCTGTCGAATAGATAGATACTGGTTTGAGGAATGAGAGACAATATTTAAGCCAAGCAAAGTTATTTAGTCTTCGCCATTATAACAGGACTGATAGAATATGGCACAAAATGCATATAAATTTCTGAGTGCCAGAAATAACTCTCCTATGATATTAATATTTTTTGACATTTATAGGATCTGCTGCATCATCGCTACATGGAGAGCAGCCCTGTGATAAAATACATTTGCAGCTGAACATATGGAATCATGATTTTAAACTATTTCAATTTGTTTAGCCTTAATTTAACTTAAGTTTTGGGGGGCTTTTATACAAAATGTTCAAACTGGTTATTGGATAATTCCCCTCTAAAAAGTTATTCGTGTTGATCATAATATCATCTCACAGTTCTCCCTTTTCTCATTATCATCTTGCTGTTTATCTGTCCTTGTCCAGGGGGAAAGTTTGGGCACCCATCATGTAACCAATTATCTGTCACTGTTGTCGGATGGGAGGGAAAGGGGTAAAACATAACCAAATTACGCTTATAATTATATTTTATTGTTTTATCATGTATTCTTTGATTCAATATCTTATTATATTAACTTTATATCAACTCAAGGCGCCCAAACCCCATTAAAGGGGTTCAAAATTGACCTGGATCAGACCCTGCTTGTTGGTCCCTAGCCCAGTAAACAGGGCCTGGTAATCTTAAATGCTATGCAGCCAGTTCCTGTTCCGAAAGTACGACAGTTGAAATGAAGATTTTAAAAAATGCTATTATACCATGCAGGTTCAAATACTTAAGTAAGGCCTCCCTTCGCCACTCAAATAAGATTTACAACACGTTTTATCCTCGCCAATCGACAGTTTAATTTAAACTCCACCAGGTTTGCCTGGATTCCAATATTGCAGGGGAAGGGAATTAGACTACAACAGTCAGGCAAACAAATGTTGTACTCTAATCAACTCTCCCAAAATGCTCTGCAGGCAAACATAGCAGAGTTAAAACTGAACAGTCGGCTGGCGAGGATAAAAAATGAGTTACATCTTGTGTGTTATGCAAACAAATCTTCGGTTTCAAATATTTCTCACAACATGCTGTTTGAATTTCAAAATTTATTGCAAAAATTCTCCCACGAGCCCACAAACAAAAATATTGTTTGAAGGTGTCATTCATTCTGTCATACTAAGCCCTGGAGAACAATATCTTTCCAACAGATCTAACACTTGAATTGACTTCACATTATTTTGTCGCGTTCGAGTGGCTGCTTCCTGATCAATCTGAAAACAATGAAAACTCAGACCATTGATTTCACTTGTAGTTTGATCATGTTCCTGGGGTAGTACAGGTCTAGGTAAGTGTTAGATCAAGGCTTTGACACTTGGTTAGTCAAGGCATCAACTCTTAGAACTTTTTTAAGCTGTGGTCAATGTTACATCTAACCCTAGACCCAACTCTAAACTTAACATAATCCCAAAATCTGTCTCGCGAGAATTAAGCAAATTAATTATCTTCTACATATGTTTTCTCATTGGTTTACAGTTGGTTCCCTTTTAAATTCCTAGAAATGCAAACCTTTTAAGTGATTGAGTGCATGGAACCAGTAGGGCAACCATGGACAGCACTCCCGGGAGAGTCACACCTACTGTAGTTGGGAAACAGGTAACAGTTTCTCTTACACACTACACCCAAAATCTCAAGGTGAGCTTTGCCTAATCAACATGATCAGTTAAAACAAGAAAAAAGATAAATAAATCAATAAATAATCATAGTGAATGGAATAGTAAATCAATTTTATTACCTTATTTTATAATAATTAATGCATTCATTAATGCATGGGTACATGTATAATTTTTATATGGCTGAAGAAAATCGGTCGTATTCTGGTATGACTTTTGTCCGTTTTCAGAGGATTGTCTGACTGATTGAGGTTTTATGTCGTACTTAAGGTTATTTCTCTCATATATATCGGCGCACCAGTCCTAGCGGTGAAGAAAACCGCCGTTAACAACGCTGGAAAAACAGAACACACCACAAGCCATTTACCAAACAGGAAACTACAACAAATCGGCATCCTGTGTCCCTCAGCTCAGAGGGCACTAGCTCACAGGAGGCTCCCACCCAACCACCCGAGGAAAACCAATCTTTATGAAAAGTGTTGCACATAATCTTCGTTACTTATGTTTGTGCCTTTTGTCAATATTATTTCACAGATTTTTTGTTTTTGTATTGAAATATTATATCTACCAAATCTTTAATAAGGATCAATCCCTCAAAGGGACGAGGCCATGTTTAGTGTACTAGAACTGGTGTTTAATTTACTTTTCATTAGAGAAGTTGAGTATTTGAATAAATTACTCTCCATAACCAGAGTTAGTCTTGTACTCCAAGGATGTGATTTGAAGTCTAATATAGTCACATTTGAAAGTTATAACTCATATGGTTACACTGTGTGCCACCAGTTATTGTTCGGAGGTCAGTATGTGACCATGTGCGGTGTTTGTTTCCTATTCTCTATACTGGTAGAATTCAATCTCATTAAAATCAAATCTAAAAAGCTACAGGTGTACTGTTGGTCACATAAGACTGGGTGTTCCAAGTGGGTAGTTTACCCGAGGCTTGCAATGAACTGATGCTCCATGACCTAAGTGTAGGTGAATCAACAAGCAGATTTGTTTTGGTAAAAAAATTGAGTACTGTAATTATTTAATGCTGTTAGCTGGTGCACACATTAGCGGGGACGATCATCAGATAAAATAAAGCTCTTCATATAACCTCAATCAATCATCATCTGTTTGAAAAATGATGATATAATGTCATCTAAGATACACTTATATGCTTCTTACATTTCTTTTCATTCAGATGAGTTCAAAGTTACGAGAAAAACTGAAGAGATGTGGAAGATACCACTGTTCACCTCTGTCAAATAAGAAGACGCTGGATGTTGAGAGTCCTGGCTTAGCACTGCTAGCTAGGGGAGATAACCCTGTCACCCCTCAGACAAACACTCAGTTTAAATCAGTCACACCATATCATAAACGTCCACGGGATGCGAATGATGAGCTGTTTCCTCAACCTAAAGCTGGAAAACGGTTGTTTGGAGATTCCCCATCTGGCAAAATGTCAGTTCAAGTTAATGAATCTGATAATTTAAATGACAGTGAAAATATATCCCAAACGGTGGATCAAGGTGAAACCTGTGCTAAGCCTGAACCTCATAAGGTTTCAACTCGAGATAAAAGGTTAAAGTTACGAACATTAGATAAAGTCTGCATTGAAAACACTCAGCTTAAAACTGTAGATGAAAAGGGGAAAATATTCAAAACAGTGAATTTATCAAAATCAGAAGAGACTAAAGTTTTGCCTAGTGTGTCAAAAACAGCTTTTAGTCAAATTGATAGTAAATGCCCAGATACTGAGTGTGAGAAAAATGAAAAAAGTGTTAATCTGTTGAAAAAAAGAGACTCCTTACGAAAGTTTGTTGATGAAAAAAGAGAAACTCTACGGAAACTAAAACTGGTTCAACTTTATAGAAAAAAGGTGAGTAAATATACAATATAAAAGAAGAATTGTAAATAAATGGCATACATTTGTTGTGACAATAGGCGCATTCGACTGGACGTTTTCGTTGAGCACGACGAAGCCGTTGTCTACGAATTCTGTTTGACTGGTACATCCGTGAAGTTTCGTGGAGTACGGAACTTCACGAAATTTTTCCCCGTTAAATCGGTCACGTGTTCAGAAAACATGGCTGCCAAGGAAGACAGTTCTAGGTCAGTAGTTGTATATTTACGTCATAGAAATCCATTCGACTGACACATTTTTGTGAAGCACTTTTTTCTTCTGCGCAGCTATTTATGTGCTCAACGAAATCGCCCAGTCGTATGCGCCTATTGGTAGACCTTTAATTCTGAGTTTGTCCTATAACTCAAAGGATTCCCAACAATTATTGTTGATACTCTCAATCATGTTGGTTGGAACCTCCTGTTCTCTGGCGCTCTTCGAGGTAACAGGCATCAGGAGACTGATTTGTTGTCTAGTTTTTTGTCCGGTCAATTTATTTTGGGGTGTCGCTTAGGGTAGGTAGTTTCCTTGGCCCATTGGGCTGACAGGTCATAAAAGTAAAATAATCTTAAGTACTGCGTAAAAACCCAATCATATAATCAATCTTGCAGAATCATAAAATATTCAGAACTAATAATTACTAATAATTACCCCAAAGGTACGGTAAAATTGAAAGATTTAAAAAAATCTTTGTTTTTTTCCCCATCGCTATAAGACACCGTCATTAGTTGTGAAATAACTGATAAAATATGATTATTTTCAGAATGACCTTGTTCATCTACAGACATTGATTTGTAAATGGAGGGCTGTTAGTCAGCAAGCCTTGGAAGACCTACATGAGAAGCTGCCAGAGCCGAAACCCTCACTCACTGAGTTAGTCAACCATCTACAGTTGGATCACAACCTGATAAGATTTGACCCAGATGATGAGACATTTCATTAAGTACTATATGAAAAGGCATCGGGACAAATCCTCAAAGCAAAGTCAAGTGGACTTTTTCTGTTACTTGGAAGCAGCAAGTTATATTTGTTTGTTAAATAAATTATTGTTTATTGATAATTTCTTGCTTTCTTCCTAATATTTAATGTACCAGTGATTACTGTTTGATGCAGAACTTTAGGTTATTCCACTCAGATAGTGTGCCAGATCAAAGGGTGATTGAAACGGTCACTGGCAGTAAACAATGACAAAAACATACGACACAAAATATAGTGCGAAAAAATAAGAAGTCCGATTTCAATTAAGCCGCAGAGGCTTGTCTCATTGCGAACGGGTAGAATGACTGTGAGCCCATATACTAGTTTGCCTGGATAAAACTAGTTTTCAAGTTTATACGGATGGAAACAAAGTTTATTCTGAGCTACCAGGTAGTACGCATGCATTGACCAAAGTGGATCATTGTGGGATTGAATACTTTACCAAGTTTGATACTTGTTGCAGAAGCCTAAATTTGGTTTCCTAATCAAACTTGGAACAAATTTTCAGTGTAGCAAGATGTATGGGATTGAAAAAAAAGGTGCCATCATGGAAATCACCCAAGTTTTAATAGGAATGTAGTTCAGTGCGAGATAAATGTGTATGTAATATAAAGCCCTGTTTGAAGCAGGTTAGCTGGTATCTTGTTCACATGGTCTATATCCAGGTATACCTATTTGCCGTGGAAACCAAATTTTATAAAAATTACCCAATTTTAAATAGGAATGTAGTTCATTGTCAGAGGAATGTATATGTGAGATATGAAAACCCTAGGTGAAGCCGTTAATCTTATATCTGGTTCACGTCCTCCATACGGCTATTTTATATTATCTACATCCAGATGAAGACTATGATGTAAATATTTTTAAGAGTTAAAATCTATTCAAATTTGAATCTAGAAACAAGTGTTCTTCAGTTCAGTTTTCATGGTTTTATTCCAATAATGAACAAGAGAAAAGCAATCAGAGATTGCTAAACAATATGCCCCCCACCCCCCCAAGACACGCATAACTACATGCAGTGCACCAAAAATTAACCTAATGAG
>JAVFBZ010009308.1:0-12136 GCA_032466195.1 Katharina tunicata
ATCACCTTATCCCCTACCACAAGTCTCGTATCACCTTATCCCTTACCACAAGTCTCGTATCACCTTATCCCTTACCACAAGTCTCTTATCACCTTATCCCTTACCACAAGTTCCTTATCACCTTATCCCTTACCACAAGTTCCTTATCGCCTTATCCCTTACCACACGTTTCTTATCACGTTATCCCTTACCACAAGTCCATTATCACCTTATCCCCTACCACAAGTCTCGTATCACCTTATCCCTTACCACAAGTCTCGTATCACCTTATCCCTTACCACAAGTCTCTTATCACCTTATCCCTTACCACAAGTTCCTTATCACCTTATCCCTTACCACAAGTTCCTTATCGCCTTATCCCTTACCACACGTTTCTTATCACGTTATCCCTTACCACAAGTCCATTATCACCTTATCCCCTACCACAAGTCTCGTATCACCTTATCCCTTACCACAAGTCTCGTATCACCTTATCCCTTACCATAAATCTTGTATCACATTATCGTTTACCACAAGTCTTATATCACATTTTCCCTTGTCACAAGCTTTACTTGTCTCGCAGCTGTGAACGTAATTCGTATGGTGAAGGCAATTAAAGTAACATGAAATCATCGGGATTAATCTTAAGAAAATTAGATGATTCTATAATAAATCTTAGAGTAAGGTTTTTATGGTAAGGATTAGGCTAAGGTTATTTTTCATCTGTTTTGTTAATTTCGGTGTGACTTCCTGTTCTGTGACTCTGTAGTGTGAGTTTCTTTCCTGGGTTCCTTCGTATTACCAACCAGTTCAATCCAATACACATCTATTGTGTATTGGTGCAATATGTGTAGTTCACGTATACATTTATAATGTTCAATATGTGAAGTGTGTACGCATACAATTAAAATGTGCAATATGTGTATTGTACGTATACATTTATAATGTGCAATATGTGTAGTGTACATATACAATTATTATGTGCAATTTTGTGTGGTGTCCGTATACATTTATAATGTGCAATATGTGTAGTGTACATATACAATTATTATGTGCAATTTGTGTGGTGTCCGTATACATTTATAATGTGCAATATGTGTAGTGTACATATACAATTATTATGTGCAATTTGTGTGGTGTCCGTATACATTTATAATGTGCAATATGAAGAGAAAGTAGCTCTTGGAACCTTAAGCTTGAATCACAAACAGCACTGTGGCTGCTTTGTCTTGTACAAACACGTAATTACACGTAGTCATATATAATATAATGATAAATAATGTCTCACTTACAAGGAGAATGGTCAGGAGAACCCACCAGAAATCAAGACAGATTGTTATCTGCCTTATGTGGATCATTGTGCATGTTTAATGTGATATGTTTCTCTTAACTATCTGATTCGTGAAATTGATTCAATTTTGGCTGAAGGGCAACGTTGCATGTGAACTGCTGGCGAAACACTTTAACAAAATATTATTGCCAGGAAGTTAGAAAATAACGAATTAGTCAAAAAGTTTTGAAGCATATAAATAATTGAAAGCCATTATATTTATTTGTACGTCCATCAGAAATTCGATTCATTCCGCGAGAAATTGGCTATCTCGGTCAATCAAAGTTATTTGGAGCTTAAAGTTGAAGCGTTATAAGACTGCTTCAAACTACACCCGCGATAATTCAGACAATACGGGGGCATTCGTTAGTTAACCTCCATATGATCCATTAGCCAGGCAGGCTGAACAATCAAGCCACATGTGTGCCACGAAGAGCGCTAATTTCGTCTAACCAGCCATGTATCTAAAATTTCATTTTTAACCAAAGAGTTTATCATCAATCGGCTAAACCTCGTGTGATTTCGCCGGAAGTCTATTTACCGCCGTATGGACAATGAACACGTGAGAAAATAGAGAGTAATCGAGCGAATGTCATATATATTTGTTTACAACCTTTATTTATATAATTTGTACGCATAATTTGTAAAAAAAAGGAAACTGTGGATTCTGTCTACATTAGCAGTTTGACCCACCGGCTGTGAAAAATTTCCGGCCAAAATGGCGATGATATTATAACGTCTGAGATGATGTGCGCAGTACATTCGATGGTTTCCGAGTGGTTTATCATTCGTTTTACTTCATATTTTTATTCTGTCAAGTAATTTAATTATTATGTTCAGGGTCCCCCAATTCTTCAGAGCCGGGGCTTCAAAGTTCAAAATCCAGCCTTGTGTGGAGATAAAGTACAGGGTTAATCATCAATAGAATTAAAAAAGACAATTCGTCCTTCCCAAAGTTCCAGACAGACAGCTGTGTTTCAACAACTTCCACGCAACACCAGAAAGTCTCGCTAACTCACAATTCTAACATACATTCGCACAGTTCTACCATTAACCTATTTGATTTAGAGAGCACTCCGTTGACTAAATGGAGGCTAATGTCTTCCCGGATGTGAGAAGCCATTCCAGTCACTTATTAGTCTTAGCATATCCCTTGCCACCTGTAGATAATGGGTGTTCGGTGGACAGTTTCCGAGGACTGTCTTCCAGACTCTAATGGTTTTCAGCATTAACTGGAAATGAGAAATGATTGAGACATCGCCATCTTCAAGCAAGACCAGTGCCCAGTGGGCTTTTCCACAAAGGGATCTTAAGGATTTAAGATCAACTTAGCCCTAAGATCGCTTTGTGGAACGGGCCCAAGTAGCTAATGACCCTATGTTCTTGCGGACAGAACTTCTCTCTTCTTGGTAGGCCTACATAGGATTGATTGATTGACTGATCCGGGTTTTACGCCTTACTTTATGTTATATACTTTCCTTATAAAGGCGTGTGAAGGAAACCACCCCTCAACAAATCTGTCAAATTGTTTGACATGTAAGAAAACTATTCAACATAGAAACGTCTCGTTCTTAACTAGCCAATTAAATCAATTTTAATTAATCGATATGCCTAATACTATCCTATTGTGATTACTATTGACCTAAAACAATTTTATATTTTTTTAATAAAGAGAAAAAAATTGATCCTACAATTCGAAGCGTGATATTCAATATGTACTATCAAATAATTGATATTGTTAATTTGTAGTTCGATGATTTAAATTTATATCTAAAAGATGATCTACAAGATTATCAAAAGTCATCAATCCTCAGGATTAATAAGCGATAATTTCAATAAAAAGTCAACTGTGTTTGGTGATTAAGTTAAAAAAAATAACTCATTATGTCTATCAGTTATAGAGGAGGAAATATGGTTTAATAATTGGGAAAGATCAAAAGTTATGATAGCGTCATTTCTGAAAAATGAATCAATTAATTTAATATGATTAAGGTGATAAGGAATTGTAATTAAATAACAGCTTTTACCACCTTGTATTATTCGAAACGTAGGCTTCACAAAGTTGACGAAACTTATTTGAACGACATGGACGGAAAAGTGATCTTTGTTCTGGCTGCTTGCTGTCTGGTTTTCGGTAAGTTTTTACTCTGGACATTTAGTTATTCTTACCTTTATATCCAGCCAAATACGCTGTAACCACAGGCTATGGTAACATACACTATTATTTAATGACCTGTTCATGGTTTACTCCATTTTCCTTAGCCATAGACTAGCACCGCGGTCATCTAATCAAAGTAACTGTCAATTGTTCTGCCTCGAGGTGTACATTTATCCATGTAGTGTTTTTGCACTTTGTTTCGTCTAAGGTTAACAATTGTTTCTAGCTAGTTACACCGGAAGCAGTTAGTTATCTTGCCAACATGGCTGGTGCGCCTATAATTGAGTGAAATAACATTGAACATATTGTGTGGATAACTTTCAGTATCCAGTCAGGGCCAATCGCACCATTAAATTGTATGGTGGACTTTTCCTGCCATATAACAGATACCTCTGTAAAATTAACCATTATTCAATAAATATGCATATTAGTCGCCACAAGAACAGTCTGCCCTTTATAAAGCTGTCAAACAGTTATAGTGTAACAATTATTATGATTAATATTTATTCAATAATAAATAATGTAATAGACACAAACGATATGGCAAGAGAAGTCCACCATCCAATTTAATTATTAAGGAATCAGTTAGCTGTAAAATGATACTGGAAGCCATCCAGACACTCAGAACACCGTGTTTCAAAACTGCTGTGTTAAGTTTATCCGTGTGCGATTGGCCTGTTTGGTTGTGGTTTAAAGCTGAATTTAAGGTTAATTCGCTTGTTTGCCGGAGACGCATTCAAATAGGTGAAGGAAACCAACCGTGACGTCACAGGCAACGAAACCTTCCACAGGACACAACACAATACTCACAGAGCAAATACAACAAATAATCTAAGCTGAGAGGACAGGGACAACAGGACGATTCAGGGAGAGGTGCATTTTCCGTACATGTCGGGTTTTCAGGTTCATTATAGGTTCAACAAAAATGGACCAGAGAGTGTAATCCATATAGACCTTTGTCTTATTAGTCAAATTCCAAATGCCACTTAAAGGCGTTATAAGAGTTATTTTTACTTGTTTATAACGTCAAGAGGATTTCATTCCAAGTACAGCTTAGCATTACAAGTGACGGGTGGCTATTACGATAAGCATAGTGCTGCAGGGTGTAAATCCCTCAATAAGTTAAAGTCTTTGTTTCACAGGTGCCGCTAAAGACTGTGGAAAAGGTTATCAAAGAGCGTTGGGTACGGACAACGTTTGTTACATGCCAGCGGTCAACACGGACGCAGTGCCTCAAAGCGCCTTCTGTACTTTACAGAATTTTATGAGGAAGACCGCGGGGCCGGTCAGATTACACTCTACGCTCCACATCTGTTTTTACGTGCAAGGTAAGCCTCTTTCTGTTTCATCGAACTGAGCCCATGGAATCCTCATTGTTTCTCAGATTCTTAAAAGCAATTTACATGAAAGAAAATAGAACGACACAACAAATCGGCTTCTTGATGCCACTTAGCTCACAGATCACCAGGGCTCCCGAAAAATCGCTCACCGATTTTGGCAGGACACGAACAGCATCTGATGGATACAAAATCCATCGACTATACACATCTCATAAAATTATCCAAATTTGAATAGAAACGTCCCATCTCCAGTTTCTACCAGAAACCCATATCGTCAACGATTCACCTCAATTATGGTATTATACAGGAGAACACCTTTCAAATATCATTCCTTATCGCACGCGAAACAGTTGTAGCTCACTGAATAACAACCTCTTATTTAACTTCATTTATGATGCTTACATCAGAAAAGGTTGATCAGTTTGCTCCAGTGTCCTTCTTGTGTTTACCAGAGGCAAATAATGTTTCAATACACACGTCTGAATGGGTACACAGCGGAAATTTCTTAAACCTTGCTTTAAACCTTGCTTCTTCCATATTGTAGATGTGAGCTTGGGTGCAAAAAAAAAAAATCCGAAATAACTTCAGCCGTTTGTAAACCTATACCTGCCTGCAATCGATTTTTTTTATAGTTACCGGAAAAATCTGATACGCCGAAACTGGTCAACTAGAGCTGGTTCTGACTGGCTATTTTATCCTTTTCTCCACTGTATTCTCTCTTTGTAAATTGTATTGCTTAGGTAACAGTTGGACACAGACTTTTGAAAATACTTTTATTAATTTTGCTTACAGTATGCCAACCAATATGTACGTTTAATAATAAAGTTAAAAACTATATTGCATGAGTCTCAAACCAATTTCCAAGAATATAACTGCATTCGAATGAGTCTCTTTCTGACCGAGTGTGTATAGCATGAGCATGTTTGTGATCGATTGAAAACCATTGCATTGATTTTTGTGGTATGAAATGTAAATATTGGTTGCATACAGTTGTCTTTGAAATGAATGTCCTGCAAATTAAGAGGTCCTTTCAAAAACAATTATATTTTCTTTTCTTTTTTTTTTGCTTTAGATGGGGGCGAACCGACGTTCCCCGAGGGATGCTGCAACGCCAAATAGGAAGAAAATTATATTGATCACTCCTAACAGAATTTCACCTTATATCTTTACTTAGTAAGTTATCCTTAAAGCAAATGCTTATGAAATAAACACATCAGATTGAAATCCGCGATTATTTTGTCATGTTTATGTTTTTTGTGTGCATTTGTCTAAAGCGAAATTGCGAGCAATTTTTCTCTGTAACCTTTGCATCTGAGTCAGAAGACTTGTAGCAGGCTAACACTATAAACGATGGAGTCGTGTCCAGTCAGAGTGGATACAGTTTAAAACAATAAACAACTGCATTCATACCTCAAATATACACGACGGTTCGAACACGTCGGTGACATTTTTGTCATCATTAACAATAAAAGCAGCCTATGCCGTATTGGAAGAAGGGAATGAAATAAAGTTGTTTAACTTATTATTTTTCTTGCATCTTACAAGGCATACCGACAATAGCCTTATGCCATATTATATCATCTTTAGAAATATGCCTTTTCACAGCAAAAACAACAAACAAGTTAAGTGGGCCTGAGTAGATAGACTGCACACTGCAGTTTTGCAAAATGGTATATTCGGTATGTGGAGAATTTTCCGTATCTTCTCACCACACGGAAGCCATCGAATGTACTGCGCACATCATCTCGGACGTGATTCGATCATCGCCATTTTAGCCAGAACTTTTTCAAAGGGAGTCATGTGAATCCAACTGCCAATGTAGAAAGATTCCACAGTTTCCATATATTTTACATTCATAACATATTTTACTCTCAAACTAAATGTGCCTCTAAAGTCATATGAAATTCATTCGATTACCCTATATATTATTGCGTGTTAATAAGGCGGTAAATTGGCTTCCGGCGAATAAAATGTACCATTTTGATGCATATTCATACACCTATCACGGTCGAGCTAAGTGGTGACAACGAAATTACGAGAAATAAAGCGAGGTTTGGTCGATTGATCCCTTACAGCTAATTGATCCCTTAGATTGTATGGTGAGCTTTTCTTGCCGTAACATTTGTGTTCAATACATTAACTATTAATCAATAAAAAAATGTATAATTTTTTTCTCACAATAATTGCTTGTCAGTTTTATAAAGGGTATACTGTTGTATCGCTTATAATGAATTTTTATGGAATTATAATTAATTTTACAGAAGTATCCCTTATAAAATTCAAGTGGACAATTGTCTCTGACAAGGATACTTAATGCAATATGCTCAGTACATTTTCATACACTTTTTCAATGGGTGAACTTTGAATATAACAACATAAATAGTAAAGAGATTTTCCAGTGGTTCTTATAGTAAATTTGATGAATTTTGACAAAATGATGACATTAGGACCATGGTAAAAGTTTATTGTTTATATAAATGCTAGCCGTCATAGAGAGTACACAAAACAGTATTTTAGCTCACTATACACTTACAGTTGGAGAATATGGCTGCATCGAGTAGCATAGTTCAAAAAGTGTGTCTGAGGGTGTGGACTATTTATCCCTAGTGGTGGTAGAATTGGTTGGCTGTGACGTGTAAATCTTGAGAAACGTCCAACGTTTTATGTCCATAGATCTGTACCAGCACGCCATTTTATGTTAGTCTCGTACCTATATTCAAATCATTGATGGAAATTGTTTGGTCGATAAAGTGTTTAACTGTAAATTCAGAAAATTTAAATTTAAAATTTTTAAATATCAACGACAAAAACAATAGTTAGTGTCCTTTCTTGTGAATTAATTACATCACGCGTTTCGCGTGGCCCGCGTTGGAGGTTATGCGCAAGACCATTGAAAACATAGCTCAGTGCGCCACTGGAGACGGAAAAGCAAAATTTTGAGCTGTTAGTTTTGTAAATTGGTACATTTATCAATTTGGTACCCATTTGCTCTCATACACAACATACACGTTGTCGATAGTGCTCGTTTCACTCACCGACCTTCTGTCAGCTAGTTCCACTCACAATCAACTAACAAGACTATAGCCTGTATAATAATAGATTCCGATGGCTATTCAGGTTGACTGTGTTTTTTTACGACTTTTGTTTTCTTTTCCGGTTATCCACCCAAAGACTGATACCTGCACATCTCTGATCAATGGAGATGCCATTAATTGGGTTCGACACTAACAATTCGTCTAGCAAATATGTAAGTTAATAAAATATAGGTACAGCTAGCAATAAATAATCCATGAATCTATGTTTGAATTGACGCATTTACAGCTATCCAGGTTCTCACATGAAGGTGGTTTCTTGGTCAATATATTATCTGATAAGAGATGGCTCAGCGTCCATGAGGACTTTAGAAATCTATTCAATCCCCCGAGAATATTTATTTTGAATACCCTTCTTTCAAAGCTGTTTATCATTGGAAATATTGTCTGTTTTTGACACAAATGCTCGCTCAATGATGAATGTTGCTAATTCCACATTGGTAAACACATATACCGTGTACTAAGCCTTATACTGCCTGGCCATCGATTCTGTTAGCGAAATGGGCAAAAAATCAATATATTATTCATATATACATGATTTGCCCTTTGACAGTCCCAATAGAAAGAACATCGTTGTCCCCTCTGTAATTGCAAGTATTGCAATGGCGTTATAAACAAACTTCGGGGGTCAAGCCGGGGTCATGTTGTGTAAATTATGCAAATATATAAATATATTTGCTTTAGTCGAAATTATACCACCCTTATATTTAATGGAACAAATTTTACGCCAACGTTTTTGCTAGATAAACCGGTTTTCAATTTCATGGAATGGTGTTCTTTGCAATTTCAACTCTCGAAGGAAACAGTTTCCCTCGCTTGATTAATACAAACGCTCTAACAAATTTCCTGCAACGTACAGAGCATTTTCTCACAAATTCCCTGCAACATACAGAACGTTAGCTTACAAATGTGTTGCAACGTACAGAACATTAGCTCACAAATTCCCTGCAACATACAGAACATTTACTCCCAAATTTTCCTGATGAACTGTATCCTTATATCTGTAATGGACCCTCTTATTTTACAAAATTCTTATATATCCCGGACTGTACAGAATCGTCTTATATACTTATTCCGGAATGCTTGAAAAGTTACTATGAAGATAACTATTTTAAATAACATTTTGGTTTGATTTTATCTTGGAATTATTAGTCCAACATTTCTTGTAAAACCTCTACAATTGGATAACGAATTTAACCTCCATTCTTTTTCTCTTTTATAATTTTCGCCGAATTCTTTGTTCGAAACAGCAGGAACATACACCTACGTAAAGACTTGTCGTTACCAAAGAGCAGGTGGCAATGCACCTGGAGTCTAAACTGTCTTACTGGGCGTCCAGACGAAACTAATCAATGAAAATCACTGTGACAAGGATGCTGTAATTGCTTACCGCTAACGGCTTTGTTATTTGGGAAATGCCATCCAAATAAGCTAATAAGAAATTTCCTCGATTCATCTGTGAAATAGATTGTAAGTTTTACCTAGACAGTTATAGTTACTACAGCATCACAATGAACGCAGCAATACCACATAGGCCTATTGAAAATAAAGGTGAATTTAATTGTTCTTCTTTTACATTTTCACGTCAGGCCATCAGTAGCAATGACTAATTACACCTCAATTTTTGACTAGAGGCATTTAAGAATGTTTTTTTTTACATAAATATCGAAATATGACACTTTCATTTTTTCCAAGGCAGGTTCAGTCTTTTTATAATCCGATAGGTTTTGAGATTCCAAAAATCATTTGCATGAAGAATATAGAATTTGGAGGTGCCTCGTTGTAATACATTTGCTCCCGCATAGATTATCAGAATGATGTAAGTGTATGTTCATCAGTAACATTGGATATAGTTTTCAAAAAGTATTGGACTGAAAGTTAAAACATGTGACAAATATGTTGCAAACTCTAAACCAATCTAAACATTCTTTTATTGTGGAGGATTTTTGTAACGACGAGGATTTGAAAAAAAATGGACAGACATTTTATCTTCCAATGGTTTCTTTTCGTTTGTTTGTTTGATTGGGGTATTACGTCATAATCAAGGTCATTTCACTTATATGACGGGGTGCTAACCCAGTTGGAGAAGGAAACCACCGAAAACCACCGACGCTTAGAACATGCAGGACAGGATAAAACGTTTACATTACATTAACAAAAACGGACAATTAAATTGGTTTCCTGTGCCCGTTAGCTCAGAGCACCAGGACACAGGAGGCTCCCATCTCCTTCTCAATATATGACCGAAGATGAGTTGTGTGCACTGTGCAGAACAGGCAAACCCCATCCTTTTTTATATTTGGCAAATAAATTTCTAGCTTTCTCCCAAAAATGTATTTTCTTCAAATGAATCACAGAAGCTTCGAGAATCTGGAAAAGAGACTAAGCTTATACATCATACAGGTCTCGATAATGGTCTGTCAAGGCAACGTGAAGAACGTTAATGTAAGAATTGCTTTTCCAGAAAACGAGTCTATTGTTAATTTTAGTTAGTATCTGGCGATTCCAGGAAAAAGGTTTAGGTAATTCAGTCACCAAGGACTCGTGAGTTTGTATTAAGAAACGTCTGTGGGCTGACGTCCGGTAATCAATTTTGGCCTTTTTTTCGGCTAGACTGAATTATCCATTTGCCTGCAGACCTTGTGTCTGACATCCGAATATCACTCAATAGTTTTTTTGTCCACTAAGCTAAAAATACATTACCAGGCACATAAGTAAACATGTAGCAAACAAAAATCTCCCGTGCAATAAAATTATGTTTAATAATTAACGTATATGCAGATTTAGAGGTCTGATACGAAGTATCCATTTTGATGAATGTATGTACATTTTATTTGGCGTAGGCGCTTTTTGCTTCATTCTGTCTATTAAAACAGTCATGGTAATTCACACGAAATTACTTATTTACTACGGTTTGATTTTTGGGAATCTGGGTCATTTGTTTTGTTTGTAGCTCTCGTCTACCATACATATGATAACTTGTATTAAATAAATTATTGGTGTTGATATTATTTATAATTGTATCACACGATAGCCGTGTAAGAACTTTTGAGTACTTTTGAGTTTCTCTTTTAAGTTTTCCTTGTACGACACAATATTGTTGAATTCTTAACAGGTATTTGTACGGCTTGGCAATACCTTTAATTAGAGTGTCTACTTAATATTGTGCTTTCAAGTCAACACAAGCTTTTCATATAATCTATTAATTTATTTTCAGAGCACGTTTTTTTATAAATCTATAGACTTCTCCCTCTCCACTATCACCAAACTTCTCCTCTTTCGCTTTACCTTGAAAGGAGAGAAAAATCAATACTTTGTTCTATAAATACATCACCTTGGGATAAATCTGAGATTATTTTTGGCGCCTGGTTTCTTAAAGGGATGGAGAAAACAACCAAATAGTCTGAACATTTTAAGAGATCAAACTAGACCCAGCCATGAATGACCTCTTGGTTGTTGTTGCTGTTGTACACAGGACAGTACTATTGTATGGACAAACATTAATGTTCGTTTCAGGTTGATTGTTACCTAGGTATTGCCCGAATTGTCGTTGGACACTTATGGCTGGAACCCAAGTTATTTCCCCCAAATCTAATAATTATACACTTTCTAATAACTACACAGCTCCACTCATATGAATAACAAAACGTCAATAAAAAAACCCAACCTACATGAGGAAAAAAAAAAATATAGAAGAGATATCATTTTTTTAAAAAACTATCTTCTACTCAAACAATCCGAATGTTGTAACAGCAGACTTTTTCCGTGTTTGAAAATTTTCCAATAGTTATCATAAAAAATGAGATGAATGGGGAAATAATGGCGCAACGATCTCACAGTAGTATGGAGATATGACACCTCAATGTGTATGTGTTTAAGTGATTTATTGAGAATATTAAAACTGGTCATCTGCATGGATATACATGCATATAAAGAATAACTAATGTTGCTGCCAAAACCATTTGCCTTCAACAGAGTGAAAGAGACTATGTGACTTGGTCAATTTATGTACTACAAAACTACACCGAGGAATGACAAAACTACACTGAGAAAATTATTCTTTCTCAGTGTAGTTTTATAGTACATATATTGACCAAGTCACATAGCCTCTTTCACTCTGTTGAAGTCACCTGGTTGTTGCCGCAAAATTCGTTATTCGTTATATATATATTTTTGTATAAATGTAGAGAAAGAAAATTGTGCTTGCCTCCGCCGGGATTCGAACTCGGGTCTCTGG
>JAVFBZ010009319.1:1403-12135 GCA_032466195.1 Katharina tunicata
GTTTGGGTCCGGTCTTCAGGACATGAATACAGGTGCCTGGTGGTTCCAACCTGTCGCGAACAGGTCCACCAATCTGTCGTAACACCTCCGGGTGTAACTGCCATTCTGTCTGGATAATCTGATTCCGCCTGAATAGATAATCTGATAATATTTTGAGGCGACCCGGAATATGAAGAGCCCGACAGAGTACGATGTTAAACCAACATATGTCGAAACGAGTCCACCTTCACTCCAGGAGTTGTGGGGATCTTGTCCTCCCTGCCTGTTTATCTACGCCATCACCATAACTACTAACAGCCAGGAGGCGTTAAGTTCTGGTAGAAACGCTTTCACCGCCCTGATTACAGTCTCGAACCCAAACACATTGATATGACATGTCTGAAGCTGGGAGACCATGTCCCGCTCATTGACTTGGACTGCAGGTGGGTTTACCACCCTTCCAAGGGTGTGTCGGTGTAGAGACTCAGTGCTGGTTGCAAACGGCGTCAGCGATGCTCCTAGTAAAAATTCTCTGGTTGAAACCTCCACTCAGGAGAAGTTGGACATCTGGCGTCCATACCACTCGGGGTTTCAAATGACGCACACGCCAATGAGCTTAGGTTAACTTGTTAGTGCCTGAATGTAGACGCCCACAATACAGACGCGAACTGAAGCGCCCGGCTCTCCAACAAGTGAGCCATACTGTGGACCGCATGTAGGATTTCCAACCACCGGTCTTGCTGTGGGAACGCCTTGAACTCGAGGGTATAGTATTCTACTTCTAGAAAAAAATTGAGTCTGTGCCGGTACTCTGTCTGAATTTACTTCGTGCGGAAGGTAGCCTAATCCTACTAGCAGGTTCCAAACAAATTCGGTATCCAAACTGACCTGACCAGGATCGGAGTTCAGTAACAGGGAATATTCCAAATAAAAATAGAATTTGACACCCCCGATGTGGATGAACGCAGCTTCTAGAGAGAAACTCCTGGTGAATACCCAAGGTGACATTGAAAGGCCGAAGGGTAGCATCCGAAATTCGAACCTCCTCAAGCCCACTACAAAATGGAGGAACTTGATAAATCGCTGATGAATTGGGATGTGTAGGTAAGCATCTCTCAAATCCAGCGAAGGGATCCATTCGCCCTGCCTAAAACAGATAGTGTTGAAAAATTTCATCCGGAAGAGGGGCGGTTTGGAACTTCTTGTTGAGAACACGCAAGTTTAATTTCATGCGTTTCTCCAGAGAATCTTTCTTGGAGATCAGGAAAACTGGGGAGTAGAACCTAACAAGCCCTGTACTGGCGAGAATAATCGTGAACAACTGGAATACAAGACTATTCACTACTAGAGGGGAAGGTGGCATAGTTTGGACCACACAGGGTTCCGCTCCAATCAGACGCCAGTTCTGTCACGATAAACCTAGTCTTTCTCCTTGACAACGGAAAGGTAGGCAGTGACCAATCCAGCAGTTATACAGACAGGCATATCAGCCAGTAGATCCTTCCTGCGCTGGTTGATTGATTAATTAGTGTTTACCGCCATGCTCAAGAACAACACTTATATGACGGCACCGTATTCCAGCAGTAAACAGGGACTCTTAATGCAACCATAAAATGTGCAGTCACCTTAGTGTTTTTGCTGTTAAAAAGATAATGTTCCTCCAGTGCTAAGTATGACAGCAAGAATATTATCTGGAAACATACTGCCCTTAGCCAGAGGGCTCCTGCGGTGGATAATCAAAGACGCGGCAATGTAAGCTGAGACGCCATCATGTATGAGTTTGCCCTAGCTGCTGACGTGAGCTGGGTCCTTGACATCTAGTTCATCGAACTTGCCGAGAAAGTTCCTGATGGCAAAAAAACCCCAAACCAAATGAGAGGGGATCGCTTACCAGCCGGACCATGAACAAGATAGGATCTGAACTTCGGTTAAACGAACTTGAACAAATAGCCGAAAGACGAAGTTGGTCACCCATCTTAGTACTCACCGGGCTCAACATCGCTTAACTTTGGTGATCGGACAAGAACCGGTGTTTTTAACGCTATAAAGCCGTAGACTGCCTTGATCTAATCTCAGGGGGCGGTGTCATGTTGGGAAATAAAAGATACAAATGAGCCAACAAGTCATTATACTGATGCTTCGATGTCGAATCAAATTCTACCTCCTTGTCTGATGGGGGAAAGACCTACGGTCGACAAGTCCGCAGGCACGACAGAGTGAGACCAGCAACCCGACACTGAACATGCGGTGATACCGGGTTATTGAGAGAGATGAATTAACTACTGACGACAATGCTGCAACTGGGACAAAACATTAACATCAGACAGCGAACCAGGAACCAGAAGTGATGAATGAGACTGGAAACCCTTGACCGAGATAACAACAGGTACACTGGACGGTCTGTGAAGACGTACTTCCTGAACAGGCTTGATCAAAGTACCAGAGTCTAATCTGGAAATGGATGAAGACACCGGAACAGGAACCCTACTGAGACAGGAATACACCAATCCAGAAATTGACGGCTAACCGCAACCAACAAACTAGAAACGGAACCGGGAGAGGCCGCAAGAAGGCGACCAGAACCGGACGGGACACAAACCCCACGGGAGGTCACCGGCAAACAGAAGATCTTATAAGTTGCAGACCGGAAGTGCCAACAAGCGAAACTGGAACCGGAAACTCGATCGGACCAAAAGCGGAAGAGGCAGGAAATTGATGAAGTTGAGGGACCACCCACTGGCCGGAAATGGAAGGCTGAACCGACGACACCTGCATACGGAAATCACAGGAAAACTGAACCTCCTGACCACTTAGCTCCGCAGGAGACAGAAACGGACGTCCGCTAGTATCCTCTCTGGAAGTCGACGGTAAAACATCACCAAACAGCTGACCAGAACGCAAGTTGAGCAGACGAAAGCGGAACACGTAAGTCAAATGGAAGTTGACCCTCTTCCTGTCTTCCTAAATGTACCGCGGCTCTCTTAGATACTGGTCTCGGTTGTACATAAGGTATGCCCACGACAAGCCAGGCATACCGAGTGACGATCCCAACTAGGTTTAGATACGCCACAACGAATACATCAGACATCATAATAAAGAAATAACAAAAATAACGTCCTTCACTCTTAGAGCTGAAGAAATAATAGGATTTGCTCATGCCGCGCTGTCCGATCTAGTAAGTCGGTGAGGGTCCAGAGGAGGGTTAACGTTTGAATTCTTCAGTATAACAATAATAATTGCGTAAATGTGCATTAGTCAGCGGAAGTAAGTTTATTGTGTAAGAAACTATTGTTTTCAATAAAGTTTTGATGGACAGAATTTCATTAGATTGGCATACAAAAAATAGGCCTAGTGTATTTGACGCAAAATATTAATTCATCGAAATTCATTGTATAAAAATAGCGGAGAAAGGTTCTAGCAAAGCTGATTTCTAAGACGTCTTTTGCCCGTGTATGGAGGCGGATCTAGTAGAGTTTAAACTTTTTTCGAAATTTGAGGATACCAAGGATAACAGTTGAACTATAGTAGAGAAGAGAAGTGATTTAGAACTAGAACGAGTCAGAATGACAAGATTATTTCACCTGCGAATGAGTTCTGGTAAAACATGACAACTACATTCAGGTGTTCCCTGTTATTTGAGCAGATTGGCACACATCAATTCCTGACTTGTAAAAGAAAGTTCCCTGGGATTACGTGCCATATTACGTGCTGGTTAAAACTTTTACCAGGAATTGGTAAAGAAAATAGATTTGAAAAAGAGATGTGCACTAGTCATCAAATTGTCACCTGGTCCAACAGAATTAAGTCATGTCGTCAAAGATGACACCTACATGTAGGTCGCCAAACATACATATTGTACCTTATGTCAAGTTTCTTTTCAATTATTCATAGATACATTTTAGATGTAATATACAAGTATTCGGATGTGTTTCGTATAAGTTTTCTATCAGCTTTTTACATTAGAAACTGAAAAGATTGCTTTTATAATTTCATATGTGGGAAAATATTGAGGATCTGAAAAAGAAATTAATGTTGATAAGTACACAGCATTTTTCGGTTACTTGACTGAACACTAAGTTTTTAGGGAGACATGGTAGAGGATTTTAACTACCTTGCACAGTGTAGGCATTGCATGCATTGTACACAGGCGCCCATAGATACATTAGTTTTTCCAAAAGTGCAAGGTTCTAGAGTCAAGTGAGGTGATGGAAAATACAAACGTATGGTAAACATAATTCAAACAATAGGTGAAAAATTGTCAAAATGCTTTTAAGCAAGGAAAAAAACCAAAGCCAAAGCAACTCAGTAAGCCAAGCCAAAACATAAATGTAATTGACAAAACTGATGTTGCGCTTTTAAGCTGGCTGTGAGAAATGCCATTGTAGGGCCTAATCAGTTCGTTTTGAAAACGAATCAAATCTGCTCTAAAGCTTTATCATTATATAATTGTCGTCAAAATGCTTTAAAGCAAGGAAAACAAAAACCAAAGCCAAGCAACTCAGTTAAACAAGTCAAAACTGATGTTGCGCTTTTAAGTGAGAAATGCTGTCGTAGGACCTAATCAATTTGTTATAAGCTCTATAGCTTAATCATTTTATAATTGTCCACCAATGAGAAACTATTAAGCCTTTTTCCATTCTAATTCCTGTGTAAAATAAAATTCTGTTAAAGTAGTGGAACAGGTGTTTTATTGCACGGACAGCAAAATTACATGTGTGTAATAACAGTTCCAGCAATTTCAGTTGAAAATTGTGATTTTGAGCCATGGTGCCAGAAAAGTTTGTTGGGTGCTGTAAAAACTGGGCACTACAACAAATCGACTTCCTGATGCTCTCAGCTCAGAGAGCACCAAAGCACAAGATACTTTTAATGAAGCTACAGGTACATTATTAGGGCTCGCAGAATTTTGAAAGAGGTGGTTGCCTTTTGGGCAGCCACTTGTCAAAATTTAGTTGCCCGAAAGAAAAATTGGATGCCCAATATCTGCATGGGTGCAAGAGATAAAAATATCCAACATGTCTACCCCTCTTGTGTGATGGAACAGCTTTACTGACCGTCGTCGTCTGTTTTTTTTTTCAGGTTGTTCCGGTAAGCCGGATATGCGAATATACGCGAGCACTGAGACTATCTTTTGAATGTACATGTACTATGCGTTTGAATATTAACTTGATGCTTAACACTGGAAAATTGTACCAGTAGACCCTACCCTCATGCTTTTTAGCTCAAGGGTTTGTTTGATTGGGGTTTTACACCATACTTAAGGTTATTTCACTCATGACGGCTGAAGGAAATGACGCTGACAACACAGTACATTTACAGTACGTTAAAACAGGACACCACATTAAATCGGCTTCCAGAGGCCCCTTAGATCAGAGTACACCAGGTCACAGGAGGGTCCCTCCCAAACAACCGTTGGTCAAATAGGGTAATAGACACTTTTAACCAAATGCCAGCATGACTTAACAAATCACCAACCTTGATTCTTGTTATTGTAACCCAGCTTTCTACAGAGTCCGCCACCGCTGCAGGTATGTTAAACCCAAACATAAATCCTAAAACTTTAAACCACACTGCCATCATAAAGATTGTCTCCACTCGGACAGATTGACTCGAAGACAGGATGTAAGCAAGAAGAATGCAGGCCATAGTTGCTTTTGGTAAAGCTAAACTAGTTTCCATGAAAAATCCAACAGCTCGCTTGAATATCAATTTGTAGTGAAGCTCCCAACTGGAATAATATAGTTATTTAAGCATGAATAGAGTGATAGAGATTATTCAAAATTTAACATAGATAGATAGATAGATAGAAATTCTTTATTAACAACTCGATGGCTCACATAGGTTACGAAACCTCTTTTCATGGAGGTCGAGTTAACATTGTTTTTGGTTGCATTTGGTCCAGCAAGTTTATAGCTGGAAAGAAAAATGGTCAAATGATTACTATCCCTGCAGGTTTTAAGAGTTTTTGCTTCCATTTTTGTTTGTTTGTTTCAACGGGGTTTACGCTCTACTCTCAGGGTTGGAATTTGGGAAAAATCTCCACCAGTCCGTCGGACTGGCTTCAGCATAATCTTGCAAGAATCTGTCAGAATTTGTACCTGTCTCGGACTAACGGACAGGCGCAAATTCGAACCCTGTGTAGTTTTTTTTTAAACTAAAATGAGACATTTACCAGCGTAAAGCAGGGCACAACAACAAATCGGCTTGAAAATGTCGCTTGGCCACCCTTTTATTTTTATAACTTAGGCCATAACATCTCACTAAGTTGGAATACTTATAGCCCAAAAATCAATTGAGATAAATCTGATTAATTTTGTTTTAAATGTACAACAATACAGTATGAAAAATTATTACAAACTAATGATCTTTATCTATACTAAATTGTCCATGATAATAAGAAGGAATTGGCAGGGAGAATGAAATATTTTTCTTGCATTAATTTACAACAATTGGATTGAAATGTAGATATAACAAGATGGCAGCCAAGCCATAGGGCACAGGAAGCTCCCACACAACATTCCCAAATGTGGACAGAATAATGCACCTAAAACTACAAGCATTCTACATAGTTATACCACAGAAAAAGGCACCATGATGTAAGAGTCTGGCTACTTGAAAATCATAAACACATGTATTACTTTTAATTGATGTTTGCTTGAAATTCTCTGTTACAAGTACATGTTTATAGTAGATATGCATGAAAAGAAACCCCAGCCTCAGGGAAGTGTTTACGGTTGATGGTGGATAACGCCTTGTAGACAGTACAGATTCTAGTGGTGGAAAATATGCAGGAATCCACCTTGATGATAATCAGATGAAGTAGCAGACAGGGATAACAGCGGCTGGATGTAAAACTAGTCAAAATGGTTGGAGCAAGGAACAAAAACGAAGAAAATTAAATCGTTAGTTTATTAATATCAGTAAAATGGTTATCAACAAATATGAACCAATAAAAATGCACTGTCCACTGTTTTTTGCGGCAAACACACTGACTGTCTTTTTTATGTATACTGTTGTTACAAGAATACTTTGTGTACAACATCACGTACGTGTATTCTTAACGCTATTCTATGTGACGTGATTGGTACATGTAGATTGCATGGTGTGTTTATTCTATACGTTATTCCATGTGACGTAATTGGCAGACTGACACGTTCTTAATACATGCATGCGCAACCTAATATAAATCGTATGCAGAAGCAATTGACCAATCGGATTGCAAACCAATAAGGTACTGAGGCAGAATAATAATAATAATAATATAGTTTTATTTCAGACATATGTCCATATAGGTTTGCAGAAACAAAAATGAGGTTACCGCAAATACATTGCGGTCAGATTATAGACTGCTACTGTACAAATATTCCAGGAGATACACATTTATCAATTAAGCCTATGAACGTACAAAGTATTCCACCAGTGTTGGCTTATCTTAGAGAACATGAAGATATCACTGGAATCTTGCGAAAATATTCTTGTAAAACCATCTTAAACAGTCTGCATTTAGACGAGTAGGTAGACCTACGAATAAGCTATAATGTTCTATTTCATTTGAAATTGTTTACCATGAGCTTTGGTCGATTGATAGGTTACCCAAGACGTTTAAAATGATTTTGTTACATGTAGTTCAGCCATGAAATGAAGTTTGTATTAATATTATAAAGTAATTTTGGGTCACATTTTTCCTAAATGCACATACATGTTAAAGGTTATTTAGAAATGACAAATGCAAGTGTTCATGGGGATAGGTATGAATGAATATTTTAGAGGAACGACTTTAACGTTACTCCGGAAAACAATTCTATACAGGTCTGTATATACCTACATGTATGGCCTACATGAGGATATGAACCTATCCCAAGTACATTGAAATAAAACTGTTCATTGGAGACAAAATTCATCACTCATCCATGGCTGAACTTGTTCACCCCTTATCAGTTATCTCTACCCAATTTACTGTTTCCGCCACAACACTTAGCTTAACAATTATAAGGCCCAATTATTTCTCTGGTAATTTGCTACTCTGAAAAATGTCATTGTAGCCCTAAAGGAGCATCATTTTTAAGTTGACAACAATGTTCAAATTTTGCCAGTCTGGAACTAGTAGATCTACGCTCCTCTGTTCATGAATCATCAGTCGCCATATATAGAGATTATAAAGACAGTGAAAATATCTGATGGCTCTGTATCATGCGGGTCAGATCTATATGTAAGATGTACAGGGTCTGAAAAGTCTGGATTGAGTGGATTCACATCCCATTTTGTGATAGAAATAGAGCTTTCTGTGATACATTCTCGATTTTGTATTGATATTTATTGGTATGCAAAGATACACACAAATTATTTTTATAGCAGTTTTTTTTTTTTTTTGCTACTCAACAATTTTACAACATTTTGGACCCTGATGTATATCAACCCTTATGTTACAGCCAACGATTAACGATGTGATGTTTGCCAAGAATAGCAGCCTTTCACAATCTAATCAAACACCCTCTATTAGCTGTTACTAGTTTGAATCTTCACACAAGCCCAATTTGCTCCAGAGAGAACCAGTAAAACCAAAGCAGGTATGATACCCATCAATAACTGCAGAGTGAAATGCCCCTAGTAGCCTCCCTTTAATTATCAGCAACTATAAGGAAATGGTTTGTACTTAAATACATGTAGCCGGTGCTCAATGAGCCTACTGTAGAACATCCCCACCATGGTGTTAGCCAGAAATCAAAAACAGGGTGTCTCAAATCACTATTTTCCAACAAACAGGGTGTCTCATTTGACATTTTTCCTATCTTTCCTATGTTAAATTTGACTGAATTAGGGTGTCTCAAATGGATTGTGTCTCAAAGACACCGAGACACCCCTCTGGCTAACACTTTGATCCCCACTGTGACTCTCGGAGATAGAATTTACATATTCTTGTAAATCATTTGTCAATTGACAGGATAATTTTGTCAAATCGATTTGCGTAACACATTTAACTGAGAATGTTTTCCCACCATAACCTATAAAGCTGATCTCATACGCTCTTCGTCATGATCTCTACTGTAATCCGCTGAAGTTTCACTGAATTGTGTTTAGAAAATGTTGATAGATACTATTTTGATGAAAGTGTCTACAAGAAGGAAAAAAGTTTTTCACTCATCTGGAGGCGTACCGGCGATGAAAGAAACCACAAATAACACACTCAACAAAGAAAACAACACAGCCGGAGATCTACAGGACAAAACACAGGCAACGACAATTCTGTTTCTGATTGCCCTTTACCTCTGATCAGAGAGCATTAAGCTCATTTCACATATACTGCTTTCAAAATAATAGGGAAGGAAATCACCTTCCAAATCCCCTCACAACAAATAGCGATGCCTCAGTACAAGGGCAGGACCAAAACAGCACTCCACAAGAGGAAGTAACAGTACACACGAAGCTTCCCTCACCCTCTAGCTCTTCAGGCTGATTAAAACCAACTTACAATTAATCTTTCCACTGTCACTTTGGTTTCGGCAATCCAGTAGATGGCGCTCATGATAAATTTTCCAAATGTGATCTGCAGAAGGTCGAAGCACCGCACAGCTATAAAAGTCTTCACGGCAAGAACCTGACGGCCCTCCACAAAGATCATCAGGAGAATGGTTGCTAGGATATAAGCCTTGCCGCCTGTTGACATAGCAACGGATAAGCCACTCCCATATCTCAGCTTAGTATGGACATACTTCATTTCCCATCTGACAAGTTTGATAAGCAAATAGTAAATGCAAGAGCTAACTCGCATAAAACATGTATAATCAGGTTAAACCGAACTAAAGTTCATTTCACTTGTCTACAGATGTACATCTAAGAGCTTAAAGACTATCCTGAAAAACAAGCACTAAGTCGTGCAATTTTGCAACTTTGATGGTAGTTTGAAGGTCATTTAATCAAACCCCTCCACTCACCAACATATATGCCTTTTCATAATAATATAAATATTTAAATTCAGAACAGAAATTTTTCTTTTTTGACAAAGTTATATATTGTGACTGAGTAGTTACGTTGCTATATTAGTAGTTGATTTGTATTGCTAACATGCTGTTTAGATGGTGTGTTATTCTTGTGATGGTGAGACCTTACAAAGGTCAGCTAAAAGTGCAAGATTAAAATTATATATCGACGGTGAAAGTCGCAAACCGTGTAAGTCCTGTAAGGACTTACACGGTTTGCAACTTTCACCGTCGATATACTGCATTTAGTGACAATAGGACTACAGGTTTCGACAATAAGTCTGGGAATAAACTTTGTACAAAATGTGCACAGTTACGGTGAATTTGCATTAGTTTTGCAGCCAAAAGAATTTGAGTGACATAATGTGAAAATCAAGCACATTGATCACAAGGTGATCCTGTTTAATAAGTTATTTCTTCAAGCTTACATGTACGTCGTATGAATGTTAATTTTCGTATATTAATTGATGGGTGTTTTGAACTGTTAATATTATATTGTAGACAACCACCATTGTAGCGAATCTTGTCAATAAACACAGAAGATTTTTTGATATTAATAATTCTATGATCTTTTCTTAAAATGTTTCATAGATACCATCAAGACTATCTTTCAGGACGTTTAGACAAAATATTGTAAATTTAGTTATAATCAATCTACATGTACAAGCCCAGTTTTGCCATGGTTAGAAAAAAATGTTGATCAAACATTTCTTGCAGAGTACTATTATCTAATCTAGCATACAAAGACATGACGACTGAGATGGATTTTCAACTTC
>JAVFBZ010009330.1:0-30555 GCA_032466195.1 Katharina tunicata
TTAATACTCGTGACGCTGCAAAACCATGAAGTCGTTTATATCGTATGCTGGACACAACGCATTGGTCACTAGAAAGCTATTTATAACAGCGTATAAGCCTAACTTCCCGGTGTGTTCATGTTTGTCTATCAAACTGATCCACGTGGCGAAAGAGTTAGAACTAAGGACGTGAACACACACAGAAACACAACTTTTGTGGAATCATACATATAATTCTTCTTCTAATATGTATACATAAGAAACCTTCAATCGGACCATCAGTTAATATCATTAAACAAAACAAAGTGGTGCGATTGGACAACACACAGTACGGTTCCTACTGCATATTACCAATATTTGTCTGAAGGTTTTTAGCTGTAAAACTGTAAAAAAAAAAAAAAATTGCATCGAACCTTATTTTATAAACCAACATTAAATGTGACAGAAAGCGCTGAACATACATAATAACAATGCAGGATTATACATTTACAGCCAACAAGTGTGTGATTAAACATTATACATCCTGTTATTTAAATGAATGGACATCAGCCTCTATAAACCAAATCTCACATAGTAAACAACATGTCACAAGGTAATCAACTGACCCTGGCATTGGCAAATACACTTTAACTTCATATCAGCGGTAAAAAACAGTTAGCTAGATCTTCAATCTAAGCTGATAATACGTGTTAAGTAGGTTTAACTTAAAGGGTAATGATGTATAACAGTTATTTATGTGACAATAGAACCTAGACCGAGTTACAGTAGATGCCATAACACGACCCTGTCTATGATGGAAAAAAGTGACCAATTTCCTATCCAGTAGACCAGATTATTCTTATGTCATGATTAAAAAAAGAGCATATATCGTGTATGGACAAAAAGCCCAACAACTGGGGAAATTTTCCTGTCGACTACAAAACAAATGGAACACGAAATTAGAATCTATACACGCCAATAAAGCCGAATTAACTGTGCTAAACAACCAAACGTGCTGTGATACTTAAATACCTTTATATATGGAAAAGTGAAAATTCTGAATTAAAAAACACACGAAAGCGGAGTATGGTTAATTCTGTTAGAAGACGTTAAATATAATAAAAGAGTAATTAATTACAGTTAACTCACCATCCTCTTGTTTTGATCTTCTAAATTTGACAAAGACAAATCGCACCAGTACACGCATATTATTAACTGTTTGTTTTTCGGACTCGCATGTTCTGTTTAGTCATTTGTTAACTATATGCATCTCTTACACGGAGTGATTATCTTATTAAAATTTCGATCCTGGGATACACAAGGAAACGCTTAGATATCTGATGACAACAACGTCAGCAATGTTGCCAAACATGTCTTTAAAACACGTATTGGACAAAAATGATGTGTAGTATGTGGACGGAAAGCTAACATTACGTTAGAAAAATGTGTTCACAAGATTCAAAATAATGCCAGTAATAGATGTCCTTTGCACAGTCGGGAGCAGCCGATAGAAAGCATAGACCTCAGGCTTTGGGTGTATTTGTGCAACTTGTCTGCAGCTGGTATTGCATATTTATTTTGAGACATTAAAATATTTTACTTTTTGTAGGATCCCAACTGGATTTAACGTTTCCGCATCACTCATGTCATAAATGTGGAATAGAAGTTAGTGCCATACCAGGGGAATGAAACAATTTACCGCCAGAAAAACGCAATGGACATTTCTCTATACAGCAAAGTATACAACAACAAGGCCAGAAATGTACTCTCGAAAAAAAACCAACACACTTAACTGGGAAAACTTCAACCTGTCCAGATTCTTCGATAATAACACATTTTACATTTTTGTCCTTGCTCGACTTGTCTGTACAAAACAAAGTGTCTGTCATAAATACTGGCAGATGCGATTGGTTAACTTCGTTTTGACGTGTCGGGAAATAAATCTTAAGTTATCCCAAACGATTGGTACTTTATTATGCAGCTATATGTACCAATATGTATTAGATAATGACATGATGACTCCGTTCATGTTTTAGTCGTAGGGAAACACGTTGGCCTTTGAAAGAAAAAAGTAATTTTTAAAGTTTTGCCGTCAAATTAAGTTTGATGAAAGGGCGATTCTGTCATTAAATCACGCAGAAGTAGGCATTTTTGTTGTCAAAGGAAAACATTGTTTTGCCACTGGAGATCTACTAGTTCTTGAAATGTCTTTATAAGAAAAATAATTATATAATTTAACTAGATGTACATTATTTGTGATATTTTTTGTCTAGATTCTGAACCGCAAAAACTAGTTTGCGTGAACGGAATGTTTCTGCTAACGTGTTGTATACATTTAGACGATATCAAGATATATTTAATTTGTGAAATTAAAAATCAAGCGTTTTACGTAGATGTTGTAAAGATAACAAGATGGCGGCGATGTTGAAATTGTTCGGTTCAAAATATTTTTAGCCTATATCAAGAACTCTCCGAACGTCTACCAGTATCTCTTATGAAATCTTAGATAAGATTGACAGTACAATCAATTTCTCAACGAAAAGGAGCGAAAATGTTCTCAAGAGATCCCAACGATCACAACATGTTAGTATTATTTTGTGGCAAGCTACGTCAATGGTACTAGTTATGATCAACATTGATCGATATCTTGTTTAACGCCTGGTGCATGCGGTCTCTTGGTTCATACATATGATCTTCTTGTCCAAAAGGTGACTTTCGAAGGATCAATAACGGGCCTACAATTTATTACAAACTAAACGCAAAGTGCTTCCAGCGAGAACTTTAAGGCTAGTCAAAGTGTTCCTATTCGCTAAAGGTATTTAATTTTTCCGTGTGGAATTCACCTCTATTTCACAGAAGTTTCAATCAATTCCGTACACAGAAAAGTCCACTGAAAATTCCCCAAGGGTCCAGTGAAAGCAGATAAGCAGAAATTCTTGGTATCGGGTCTGTAGCTAACCGGTTCAAATTTCTGGCCGACAATAGTGGCAGTAGCCTTGTCCAAAAGAGAACCCTCCTAATATTGACTGCCCTCCCCCCTCCGAACTTTATGCCTTTACAATAAAGTACAACAGTTAAAGAATGTTTCATTTGATCTGTATTCGAGTAGATTAAGGGTGTTAACCCTGTGATTAACACACTTATTATAGTATAAATAATAAACTCAAAGGTATTGTCGGAAAAACGGCTGGTTAAACATTGAAGTTTTGGACAAAATTTGTCGTAAAATGAAAAAAGGCCACAAATTTTATTTGAATTAATATGTGTGCAAAGCCGTAAGCAGTTTCGAGCCGCCGCACCGAGGTGACATCCATGTGCCACTTTTTAATGCTACCCATGGATATATGCCGCTTCTTTAAGTTGCTAAATTTCGATGCGGCTCAATGTGGCGTAAATGGTAATCAATCAATCAATCAATAAATGAAACAACCCTTCCACCCACCGATCATACAATCAATCATTTAATTTTTTTTAAACTTTCTCGATAAAAATAGTACAAAATCCATATTTTTCATTCAATGCGTGGACATATGCAGCGATCGATCAAATGAGATTGATTGCCTAGATATTTCTAAATGTCATTATGTGACCTTACTTCAGGCAGTCATTGCAACGATACTCTTCTTGTTTCATATACATGTATCTTCGCATCACACAAGCGTATTAATATCTCATGACTATCAGTTTATGTCGACCCATTTCCAAGCGTGACCTAATTCCCGGCAAAGAAAATTGACAAGCTGCTGTAGGATGTTTGAGTTGGCCTATCCATATTATACTAATCACCGACGCACTAAAGAACTTTGGCTTCGCCTTTGAGGAATAACTCTGCTACCCACCCAGCTGCTACTAACACCTATATTTACAGAGCAGTATAGCCGCTGCGAAAATAAGGCCAGTTATTCCCGTGATTGCCAACAGAGGGCGCTACGCTGATGTGTAATCAAATGTCTGTAATAGCCGTATCCAGTTTAAACCTCTACATTAACAATGATTAGTACCCGACAAATTACGCAACGACTTTAAAATTGGAGAACAGGGCGGAACAAATGGAATGCGAGTAATAATGTATTTACAGCTATAGCTATAATCTGACAAATCAATGTGTCTTTGAAAACATTATTTTGAATACATGGAAATGATATCCTGCCATCAGACATTATCGGCGCAACGTTTCGATGTCTATTGAGGCATCGTTCTCAAGCATATGCTGTAGAATTCTACTTTATCAGGAATCCTGTGATTAATTGGTGCTTTTGGCTATTCAGTCAAACGAATGTGAGCCTTGCAAGTCAATTTCAAAGAGATTTGTTTAAGTGTTAAAGTGTATAGATACCGCAGCGACTTTGTCATCAATGTATGAAAGGTCTAGTTTGTTATAGCAAGATATTTTTTCTACTGTGACACGAATGTATGGCATCTTTTATGACGTATAATCTCTTGTAGGTCAAACAATCTGTCAGCTTGTATGCACACATCACACTGAAAAACAAAATAAGTAAACAAATATAAAATATTGATAATAATCTTATTGGTCTTAATTGTACTCGACCCATTGCCATAACTGGTAATAAGACGTATAAACGTATCTTGTCTCAGCTGCACTATTTACAAAGGACAAGATTTATCAGTGAATGGCTCAATTTAGAAGGGATCTGGAGAAATAATAATTGATTTTGTTAAATTCAGTTTGGGCAATTTAAGAAGTACAACCAATGTTGGTTGTTAGACGGGCGATACGTTTAAATCAGGCTGTGTAATTAAGGACAATACAGTTTTCTCACCAATTGGTATAAGGACAACAGTAATCCGAAGTTAAATGGATTTTATATAGAAATTGGATGTTAAATTGCCCCCTCAAAAAAACGAGTTTCCTCGCTCTGAAGTATCTTTAAGCATTTGTATGTGCTAATGTATACATTTAAATGTAATACCGTGAACTAACTATTGTCCCATGTCCAATTAATTGCATGATCAATATAGTGAAATAAAGCATACAAGTAACTACTATAACTACAGCCATATAAAGTCAAGTATTTGTATTATCTGAATGATATAATTTAACATGGTTGAAGATTGTACTTCGTTTCCTATTCCCTTGGATTTTGTTCTTCTTTGGATAGACAGTCACTGGAATGGTTTACCTAGGTCCAGATCTTTTAAGTGTGTTTTAACTTGTGCTTCACATAAAGCAGAAGTTAACAGATAACAATCTTCCTTTACTATAACGTGTCATTTATAAAGCTTCAGTGATTTAGGTCTGCGCCGTTAGCTTTAATACTATAGTGATGATGATGTATGAGCTTGTTTTCAGAAACGGTAATATTTTTTAATGAACGACCTCAAGCAATACATTTTATTGACTTGTTGGTGACCGGTTTAACGGGTGGAATGATTGCCAGTGGGTTGAGGCCGAGTAGTGTGGTTGGTTGATGTACACATGATTTTATGTTGTATAATACAGGTTCAATTTGGGCTATTACCGATATGACAAAAGAACATTCACGGTTGGCATCAGGAATAAACTAGGTCCGGAAATAAGGTTACCCAATGTTGTAAGTCTCTGCACGTCTTTGATTACTTGGTGGATTGATTTACATAGGTTCTTAGGTAGAGTTTCTCTTGGGAAATAGAACGGCCGATTCCGCACGAGATTGAATAAAATAAAACCCACTGAACATAGTTCTCACCAGGTTATTACAATGGTACACGATAAGAGATTCACGTAAAAACAAACAAAGAATCTAATTGGTACTGCCAGCCTAGTTCCATTCATTTTGTCACCGTGAAAAGGCGAACAAAATTGAAATTGAAAATTTTAAAGTTTCTGAAGTTTTCGTAATTTGTTAGATTAGTTGTCGAATTTTCCTAGTATGTTGGGCATGGATAAAATATACACTAAAACCCCAAAGGTCTGTTTAAAATGAAAATGTTAATTCACTGATCAATGGAATTGCATCTGACGTTTTTGTCCGAAATCTCTGCATTTTTTCTAAACGCCGTGCAATGGAAAACTGAAATCTTTTTTGCATGTTATTGCAGATTGGTCATACTTTTGTCAAAAGAGTTGAGTTTGACCAAATGACTTCTTCAGAATGCTTTTAAGCATTATACTCATAGCGTTTATTCGTCACTGTAGAACTGAGGCGTGAATCCTGAAATGTGTATATAAACGACGTGATAATTGTTGCAGCTAATTAATCTCGAAAACCTTTCTGAATTGGTGACATAATTAAGCTTCATTTTACTGATCTCATACTGAAGTCATCGGCTTGTTAACCAGGGGGCTGGTTACCATCGTTTGATTGACATGAATTCCACTAAAATAACGTTTAACGTTTCTTTTATATTTCCATTAGCGGAAACTACAATACTTATATTTGACAAACCTGGGCAGAAGCATTTCATAATTTGACACAAATATGAAATTCGGCCTCTGGTGGCTACTGACTTGGCGATGCAATTGGCTTAGTTGTACATACATGTCCGTTTTAAATTCTTGTAGAACTGAACCACATAGATGCGATCTCGACGGATTTAGCGACTTTAGCGACTGGACGCTTTGATGCAAACTAATCGAGTGAACGGTTTGCAGTTGAATCTACGAGTTACTGGCCTGACGAATGGACAAGAAAACAGAAACAATTGAGACGATGAGCTAATGGTCGTTCAAGACAAAAAGTGTCACGAAATAAAAGTGTACAGTGGAGTGACTCTTGCAGATAAGAATTGAATAATCCAGATGAAATTGATCGCCAATTGTTACGTCATTTTGCTGTCATGCGCACACTATATACAAATGGACGAACCTGTTAAATTCTACCATATCAGGAATTCAGTGATCCGTTATGCGAGGCTGGTTTTAGCAAACTGAGCATGTGTATATAAAGAGACATTACGTTTGCAAATATTATGAAAAAATATTCAACGGCCATTCTGTGTAACAGCAGATGATTTGCAAAAAAATCGTCGCCCATTTTGAAAGTGCATTTATTTTCTTTACGTGATTCTATGTTACGTAATGTTTAGATTACCAAGTTCGTATTACGTGTATGTACGGCCAAAAACGAACTCATCTGAGTTTAAACGAAATACCCTGAGGGGTAATAAAATGTAGTATTAGTAAAGAAGGGTGTCTACTGAGTGTGTGTAATCTAAGAATAAATAACTTTGTTGTCTCCTACCGATTAAGGTCTTAAGTCTTGTGCCGCTGCGTACATGGCAGTTCGTACTTTCACATACACAATGTATTTGATCCCAATTCAATTAAATTCAGTTTATTACAACTCAGACCAGACACTGTGGCATATGAGGGTACACATAACTAACGACTAACGGGAATTTGATGGCTGTCAGACCGAGGAATGGAATGTAACCAAATAACATGTATCTGAATAACTGTTGGCTTATTTAGAAATATCTGGCAACCATAATTTTACAAATGTCTAAGCAATTTTGTAAACTATAGTTAAATAACTTTACATGGCAGTTTCAACAGGAGTAACAAGATAGTCCAGATTTCATATTCTCTGCATGTATAATCCTGTGTAGGATTAGGGGTAATGATAATTAAGGGGTAAAGTTTAACCACCATAAAATGTAAATTGGACTGACAGCAATGAACAGATAAGCCAATACTAATAACACAGGATTATACAAGTGCAGACATCAAAAGTGTGATGAGGAATTATATACCATGCAATTTAAATCACTGTATGGCCTGTATAAACTACAAATCACACGGTGAATAAAGTGCAATAACGTAATCAAGCGATCCTGTCATAGACTTTAATTATCACTGGTAAATAACAGTTAATTAGGCAGATCTTCAATCTAAGGTGATAACACGTGTTAAAGCTGGTTCAACTTAAAAGTCATTGGTGTATAACAGTGATATATGTGACAATGAAACGTAAACGAAGTTGACCACATTAGATGTCATAACACAACCCTGCCGACGATGAAAAAGAACGATCAGTTTCCTACCCACTATCCTAGATTATTACCATCGCATGACAACGGGGTATGACTTAAAGCAGACTGTAAAAGTTATGACGGCTATATTAAAGTTTAAATAAAAAGAGAATATACATGTATAGTGTATAGGCAAAAAAGTACAACAAAACAGTCGAGTTTCCCGACGACAACATCACAAATGTAACACGTTTAAGTCAAGGTCGATACACGTCGGGAAAGCCAAGTTAACCGTGCTAAACAACCTAAAATACTGTGGTTCTTTCGTACCTCTAAATACGGAAGGGTGCACTATTCTTGGAAAAATAAATCCACTTTCCAACACATTACGTGAAAGAATGATGTTGAAACGACGCCGAAAAATGATGGTAAGCTAACATTGATGTACAAGATCCAACATGACAACAGTAGTAAATGTCTTTTGGAAAACATAAAACAGTAGATAAAGAGAAAAGATAGCATGCAATGCTTTTTGGTGATTTGTCCTACTTTTCTGAAGCTGCTCTGACGTGTTTATTGTTAGATATTAAAAATATAGATATTCACAATATCTAATGTTATTCTAGGTGTCTCGACTTCTAAATTCCTTTGAAAGAAGTTTAAAAAATAAGACTTTTTAGTAGGATCGCGACTGAATTTAACGTTTCAGCATCGAACATGTCAGGCACATAACTTAGTATGACACTAAAGCACAGAACTTACCACACGAATAGAAAATTTTCCCATAGAAAACTCATTCATAGTTTCTCATAAGTTTAAAGGAAACATGATAAGATAAAACGTTTTACAAGTTTTTGCTATCTTGTCATACTGGCAGATGCGATTTGTTAATATCGCTTTGACGTGGTTGGAAGTCATTCTCTAGTTACTCCAAACGGCTGCTAATTGTCAATGCTGCTACATGTACATATAGCAATATGTTTTACAATACATATTTATATTTCTATATAGAGTAATCACACTGGCACAGGGATATCGAGTAATAAAAGCCGATAAATAATATCATGTTCTAGAGAAATTCCCAGAGACAAGTTGTATATATTTAGATAAATGAAACGCATTGAGCATGTCTTTTAAGGAAAAGGATTAAATACTTTAGCTATATGTACATTATTAGTGGTCCTCTATTGTGTTTTTTTTTTGGAATCTGAGCCTCCAACAGCTAGTTTGTACGAACGGAATGTTCTTGTTAATGTTCTGCTTTTGTGCTGCATAAATTGCGACACAAGTCAAGCCTTTTACGTAGATGTTGTATTGTCAACAAGACAACATGTCGCAATTTTCGCCTGGTGCATGCGGTCTCTTGGTTCAAAGATATCTCACTCTATGTCTAGTATACTCCACAGGTCTTCCAGCATCTCTTATAGAATCTAAGGTTAAATCAGATTGACAGTAAAATCAATTTTCCAACTAAAAGGAGCTAAAATGTTCTCAATAGATCCCAGCGATCACAACACGTTAGCATTATTCTCTGGCAAGCACCGTGAATGGTTCTAAGATCAACATTGGTCGATATCTAGTTTAACGCCTGGTTCATGCGGTCTCTTGGTTTATAAATATGATCTCTTTGACTATGGTATAAAAGTTGACTATTGGGTCACAATTTGCATATATTATTCTAACTTGAGTAAAATTAAAGTAGGTGTCCAGGCTCCAACTTCATTTACATCATGATATTGGCTGGAAAAGAGACGAGAAAATCTTAATCAACTTTTTATACCAGTAGGGTTAGGTGGGATAATATAACAATGCTCTGTATACTAATGGAAAGAGGGACAGGGTACCGGCTCTCGAATCCTCTTAACTAACAATGATATACATACAATTGGAAATCAATCTGGTGATGTATAAATTTAGGCAAAGTAAAAATGGGTTAGTTTACTTTGGTTCTCATGAAACAAATTAAGGTTTTACGAAATAGAATGAACTTTACACATGAATCGTGACTTCAGAGGGATCAATAAAAGGTGTACAATTGATCACCAAACCAGACGCCAAGTGCTTTCAGTGAGAACTTGAAGGTTCATTGAAGTGTGTCTATTCGCTAAAGGTATTTAATTTCGTGTGGTCCTCTATTTTCGCATACGTTTCAATCAATTTGTCCACAGTAAAGTCGATAGAAAATTCCCCAAGGAACTAGTGAAAGCAACTTAATTTCTTGGATTCAGGTCTGTAACTGACCGAATCAATTATTGATTTACAAAAGTGGCAATAGCGTCATTTTAAAAATTTCTTAAAAAGGAAAAAATAAAAAATAAACAAAAACAATCAAAGTTTCCAAGCTCCATCTAGAAAGTTGTTTCCTGTTTAGAGTCCAGTGTAAACTAAGGTTACATCCATTTGTAATGCTTATATGTTACCTATGTACATATTATACCGCACCTTTAAATTGCTAATATAAATCAATCAACCAATCAATTTGTCTCATGAATAATAGTACAAAATCAATTGCTTTCATTCTTTGCGTGGATAGATGGAGGGGCTGATCAACTGAGATTGACTGTCTAGCAATTGATAATGTCATTATGCCACTTTGCTTCAGGCAGTCATTACACCGATGCTCCTGTTGTTTCATACAATTTTCCCATGACACAAGCGTATTGATATCACCTGACTATCCATGATATCGATCTATTTCCAAGCATGACCTTAATCAGGACAAATAAAATTGACGAGCTGCTGAAGGATCTTTGTCCTGGCCTTTGTATAGTATACTAATCACCCTGACACACTAAGGGGCTTTGGCTTTACCTTACAATACCCCTAGGTCTTTAGGTTTACATGACATAAATAGCGCGGGTATATAATTTCAAAGTATAGTGCACTTAGGTCCAAATATATTGTTACGCAAATAATCACAACATTGTGTAAATATTTGTAAAGAGAGCACATACACCTGTACTATATTAAAAAAAACCCAAAGAAACCGAAAATTGCCTCCAAAATGTGTTTCTGTTGCATGTGTATTATGTGCCGTTGTCTTACCTGATATTGGTTTGCCAAGATTGTTTAAAACAAATACACCCACGTTAAACATGTATGCTTCTGGTATTTTCAAAAGTTATAGTCAATGTATTTTGATTATTTAATTTTCGCATTTTCTATTTAATACTGCGAATAAATGGATGACATTGCAAAATGATGTGTTCATATTTTGTGTTAGCACCCCAGAAAACCCTTGTCCGATCCCTCTAACTTCAAGTTGCACGTCCTACAAATTTAGAAGTCCGCATGAAAATAAACATTAAACATCTGCTATTATAATAATGTGTTAACAGTTATAACTGCCGCTCAACTGACAAATCAAAATGAAAACACCTATTACTATAAAACAATATGTTTCTTTAACACAGAGAAATAAACATTCCTCGGTACGACAACATGTAAAACAAATAATGTGTTGTGATACACCAGAAACCAGGAAGTGTTTCATTAGAATTTAACATTTCGCGAATTTTTCTGTTTTGCCATTTACATAAGGCTTGTGTTCGAGATAGACCAAAGAACTACAGCGCAGATTGAAATGATGTGATCCACTGTCTAGACTGAAATACTCCAATGCACCAGCCGGCATCAATCATTATTACACCAGCACGCCTAGTGTTCATTTGTTTAATCCACGAACACAAAAAGTGCGACGATATATTAATAGAGAGTCAATTTAACGTTCTCCGGTTATAAAATGTTTCGTTTCTACCTACACATTCTAAGTATATATATTATTCCATTTAACCATAGTGTCTCAATAGGCGTTAGCAGAAAATTGTTTTTGGCATAATGATGCAAAAATATACATGTTGTGGTAAAGCTCGCGGTGTGACATATATTGGTTAATTTGTTTGAATGTGCCAACAATGGCTCATCCGAGTGGTGGTCAAGTATTATACTCTAACCGAGGCTATATTTGTTAAAAGTCTCAGATGGTGGGTACTATTCTATCATATTAATCATCTGGAAGTACTGCAGCTCCTTTGGGTCAGATCTAAAACGAATGGCCACGATAAGCTCGTGTGTCTGGTAGGTGTGGTATGCCTTGCCGACTTTGGAGGTTTGTTTTTCGGGGAACAAAACAGATTCAGTAATTGTAATCCATAACCTAATGTTGAATCAACAGATTGACACGAAACAGTAGTAATATTTTGGTTTACCAGGAATTTGTTAAAATTTAATACATATAACAAATATGGTAAACTTTCTTTATTGTCGTCTTTTGTACAGTGTTTGATATTTTGAACTCGTTTGTCATTATTCTTGAGCCTGACACAAAATTTCAATATACGTCTGGTAATTAATCTCTTCAAAAAACCCCAAGAAGTTTGCCAAATTATGTGTGAGCCAAATCAAGGCAACTAAGACACATCTAGAGAAGTTTAAAGTTCGACGTCTTGAATATTCCGATCATAAACATTCATTGGTCTGATCAGATGAGAGGATGGAATGAAAATGAAGTTGCCAATCTTGGTTAATCTATATTGTGACAATTTATTCGATGAATAATCATTTTAATTAACGAACATTGTTCACAGAAGACTCGCTTATGAAACTGATCAATGAGTACTGTATGGAATTAGTTTAAGTGCTGTGTGAATTACAGCGAATTCCAGTCTATCATTCCAATTATTCTCCATCAGGCAGCTGGATTACATTGATAAATGTATAACACAATCCCTAATGTAGTGTAGCTTTATCTCTCCTTGTCAATATTGTTGCGAGAAACAAATTCAAATAGTCGAATTCAAACAGCTGTATGAAGAATAATAAGTAACTTTCTTTCTTGCCCATACATAGATGGTGTGGGTGAATGAATGTATAATTACTATCATTGAACCTGAATCGACGAAGACTACTTTTTTTGTCTTTTTTTTTTCTATCTGCGTGAAATGAAAGTCCACATTTACAAGTAATGGATGATAAATCTGACAGAGATATATACCATATCCCACAACATACACCGAATCACAACGTTATTCCAGTTGCAACGTGTCCATTCCAGTCCATGAATGGTCCTGCAAAGATTATGTTGTTACTGCTAAATACATCGGAGTATGTCATGTTAGAAGCGGTAATACTTCTTACCAGCTTTACCATGAGGCAGCCGTTGGAATTCCCAGGGCCAAAGTAATAATCAATTGTATGCACTTATTTGGGCTAATTTTGCGTTCAAATAAATCAACAAACGCACGCGAAGAATATGTAATAATTATATCGAGAATCTAGCATTATGATGCCGAAGCATCCCAATCGTGAAAGTTTATGTTAAATTTTAGTGCAGTTAATTTATATAAAAATATATATATTTTAAATACAATGTATCTATAGAATATATATCCTGTTTGATATAAAAGTAAATTTAGCAATCAGGCTTCTCGGAAGCATTATAAGTAAAGAAGAATGACATCTCTCTTAACTTTTTTCAAATAGGCAACGGTTCGCTTATGTACGCTGGAATTTATGACCGCAAGGTCAAGTGTCAATCGCCTAATGCTACCATATGTAATGATCTTTGTAAATGTCCGATTTAAAGGGATCCAGTATATTATCCTAGGATGAGGTCAAATAGAACCGTTGTTACTCATATTGTCCACGTACGATTCGTGACTTTAGGAAGTTAACAAATTCGTTGCATTGCTGGTGTTATATTGATTTGTTAGGGCTGGTGCATCAACGTGACAAGCTTCAAATAATTAACAAAAAGAAAACCCAGTCTATACGACTAAGATGGATTTTACGAAAGGTTTACAATTTTGTCCAACACCTTATAATTACCAAGGAAAAGCACTTCCAAAAGCATTCCGGCTATATAGATCCTGCGGTTTTCCGCCATTTAAATTATGCGGATATGTTAATACTTCGTGAACTTAAAACTTTGTTTATAGAGCTAATTTGTATAAGTCTCCAACTTTGAAATGGACACCTGTTCTGAACTCGTACTGTTTCTGAATGATTGATTGATTTTAGCTTTGTTTAAACATCTTTAATCTTGTTACAATTCATATCAGACATAAGATGAACTTTGCTATCCGACCAGATGATTATGGTGAACATATTTCCATCGCGAAAACTGGGTTGGCATGAGGAAGGTTTGTACCTGGATTTGTTGCGATTGAGTCTGTAATCGATTGCCCCCAGATGGCTATACATTTTGTATACAGTACAATTATGTGCGATTAAGCGGAAACCGACCCAAATCGAGGACAATCAGCTGCGTTAAGCCGCCTTCAAAAGTTAAAAGTATAAGTTGTCATTGAAAATGTTCAAAATTGTGTGAATTTCAGGTGTTTCTAAGCATCTCGGACATAAGCGTTCACTTGGTGAATACACGAGTGGTAATAATTACGCCGATCTATTTGATACCTAGGTCAATTTAGAGTGATTGTTACAGATCTCTTCAGTGAATGTACGAACCATTTCCCAGGAGAAGTCTGATTTAAATGCCAATGTCAATCACTTCAATCCAGTTTTCGCTGTGATCGATGTACCTTGGGACAACACTAAGGTCTTGTAATGAACTGTTGACGAAATGAAATGGCCTTCAGACCGGTGTGTAAACGATTGGAATAGGAAATATTTGCTAACACTGCGATGACCCGAATTTTGACGACAATTGTTGCATTTGCAGCTGTTTCACCTACAAATCATATTGACCTTCAATATACGAGTCACACACACAAACCTTAAAGAATCTGGATCGATTTAAATTATCATTTTATATATGTTTTGAAACAATGAATTTGCAGTCAACCCATTGTTACTTGCTGATAAACTAAGATGGATTTTACAAAAGGTTGGCAATTTTGTCCAACCCCTTAAAATTACCCAAGAGAAGCACTTCCAAAATGTCATTTTAAAACACAATTCTGCCCCATTTTCTTTTATCGAGAATACAAAAATTAAATCTCAAAATCACGGAGAAGTATACCAGATGCCTGGTCGTCATATTTTTTATACTCACTACATGTGTTACTCACCCTTTCAAATGAAATCGAATTAGCCACATGATAAAAAAAACGTCTCAGAAACTATGAAACTTTTTAACCATAAAGGTACAACGTTAAGTGCACACTTTTGTTCAGTATATACATGTAGGTGTTATAGTTGTCAAAATCACAACCTTATCTCCTGTTGCTGATGCCAAAATAAGCAAAATCACACTATGTACATTGTAAAAACTATTTTACGTCCTTACTTCAGGATCAGGTACATTGCACATAATCTGTACAAGGGCACGTGTAGACAGTTTGGACAGAACTGTTCAAGTTCAACTACAAGCTTAATTCACATGCAAATATTTATTCTGGATAAGGAAAAAGAAAACGTGCAAATAATGATTTAAAACAAAGAGTATCGGTATCAAAACGGGTTAGGTTCTAATAAAAGAAAAGTGCTGACGTAAACACTCATAATATCGTAATTTAAAAGGCTGGTATTTCGCTCCGTTCCTAGTAAGTTTCAATTGTAGTGCTTTTTAAATATTTCACCAATTTTGATAGGAAACCATGCATAAATCCAACCTGATATCTGCATATTTCTAAACATTTGGAAAGAGAAAGAAAAAACAAACAAACTGTTATCACCCAGAGAAAGATGTCCGGATATATAATCAGATGGTATGTTTCTGGAGATCAACCATTGAAAGTTTAGTTGTCAAAGTAAGATATATGAATTTAGCCGCAAAAAAGATTATAGAATGAACAAATGTCTAATAAACTAAGTGGAAAATTATCCTTTTTGGCGAAGTCGTTTGGAAGTGTTATTATTTCGACAAAGTAAATTATTCTTCCTGAGAATCAATGTGACTTAATAATGAATCAAATGCAGTTACTTCATAGCTCATTTTCTACCGCGTTAATTCGAGGCGGCTGCGTTATAGCATATCTGTCACATATATAAGGTAAAGAGCATGTACATGTACTTGATATGACCAATTCTTAAATCATAAGCATGGCAATGTCCGTACAATATACACCAAGTAGAAGAACATGTAGTGGTAAACAGGTATGACCCGTTTTAAGTTGGAAATAAGCTTAGATTCTTGAATTAATAGAATATTGAATTATGTTTGCCCTTGCTGAATGCCAATAAAGTGAGCTCTGCTTTATTCGGATAATAATGTTTGATAAAGCAGTGGTCGCAAATAATTATTGCAAGTTTTTGTAATGTTTTCAGATTTGATCAGGATCCTGTGTTATTTCATTTAGATGTCAAATTGTTTCACCAATGAAGGATGAATAACCGTTTTCAGTTAAATTTGTAGCCACTTTGCTCTTAAGTTCAGGATCTTCCTGGTCTTTGTAACAAACATAAATAATGTGCAAACGATTTCAGAAACACGTTTAATATCAACGCACGAGTATATGCTTGTTAAGTCCGTGAAATTAATCATTTTCACTTATAAGTAGTGAACGTATCGTCCACATATCTCTTACAGTGTATTTGGGCTGTATTGGCTGTATATGTGTTTGTAATTATAAATGTTTGTCCTGTTACCTCTGTTGAAGTTTTGAAATTTTGAAATTTTGAAATCTCATGCGATATTGCCATTTGCCCTTGATAATGGATTTTATTAAAGTTCGCTCAGAAAGCTAGGATTTTTGAAATTATGTTTTATATTTTTACTATTTTGTATGTTTTTTTCCGGGCTTAGTAAAACCTCTTCATACGAGCATCTTTAATATATAGAATGGCTTAGTATGTTAATGTTAGTATACAGGGCAGGGTTGCTCAAAAGATAACACAGGTTTAAGTTTGTAACGTCACAAGGAAAGTACAGTATGACGTGACGTCATACGACAATGGTTTAAAGTTAACACCGCTTTGAGCAAATTGCCTCAGATGAAAGAGACCCCGAAGCGAACGTAATCTGAAAGTATAGATTACAGAAGGCCATCGAGTGTGTCAATAAATAGATGGGAACAATAATTAGTCAAGCTTCCAAGTTAAAGGAGCATAAGCTAAATACCAACATTCCAAAGCGTATTTGAGATGTGGAAGATATCCAGAACGACATCATTCCATAATCACTGCTAACCAACCGGATACGCCAAAGGTTTGATCTGACTCAATCAAAGCAGACACACACATCAATCGAGACGTGACCATGTAATTTATCACGAGTCTTGAATTAGATTATGGGACAGGTTATGTGTCTGTCCGCTGTGCTCCTCTTATTTTATAAACTACATATACATTGTAGGCTATATGTCGGTCCACTGAAGCCATAATTAAATTGTTAATGCTATACAACTGTATGTTCTTGTAGTGTTCAAGGCAAATATTTTAAGGTTTTAAATCTGTGCTTCAACTGTAACTATGGATATCATCTAGAGTGTCTGTTCCTCTGCATATAAAATACCACATTAAAATGTACATTGTTTTGAACACGTTGGTAAGACAGAAATAGTTTCAGGTGAGTTTTTGGTCACATTGTTGTTTTATGTTTGGTGAATAAGTTTTCTTCAGTGTGTTTTTATCTTTGATTTCGAGGTTTAAATACTATGGCAAACCAAGAATAGAAAACTCGGTATTGATCATGTGCTAGGAAGTGAATGCTAGCGTGTACGCTGATTCGTTACGTAAGCTTTCAACTAGGAAAGGTAAACATTCCTATATTTCCGTGCCTTCAGCTTTCACATTGTATATTAACTCACTACCTATTACAGAGGCTTGTAGGACTTCGCATTACATACATTATTGCTCTGGGAACACGTACAACTATAAACCGAGTCAATAAACGTGGGTGGTTGATGAGGGGAGCACGTGAAATAGGTTTATGTAAAAGACGTACATTACCCTTTCAGATAATAACAGAAAGGCCCTGTCAGACGGATTTAACATATCTTCCAAAGTGAGACTAGAACGGAAAAGTGATATGAACCTATTTCAACACCTGTTATGTTTATGCTCTGGTTGTATAGTGACAGAGGTCATTGTATTATAACAGTGATTTGTGTGACAATGGAACCTAGACGAACTTGACCACATTGGATGTCATAACACAATTATGCCGACGATGGAAAAAGAAAGATCAGTTTCCTACCAAGTATCTCAGATTATTACCATCGCATGACAACGGGGTATGACTTTAAACAGACTTTAAAAGTAAATGAAGTCAAGATCGATACACGCCGGGAAAGCCGAGTTAACAGTGCTAAACAACCAAACGTACCGTGGTTCTTTCATACCTCTAATATGGACGGGTGCAATATTCTGAAGAAAAATAAATCCACTTTCCAACACATAACGTAAAAAGAAGTTGAAACTAGGCAGAAAAATGATGGTCAGCTAACATTGATGAACAAGATCCAACATGACAACAGTAGTAAATGTCTCTAAAAACATGAAAAAGTAGATAGAGAGAAAAGATCTCATGTAATGCTTTTTTTTGTGTATTGTTCTACTTTGCAGCTGCTATAACCTATTTATTGTTAGACATAAAAAAAACTTAGAATAACACAATATATTATGGATGACAACTTCTGGTTGTTATCCACAATATGTTATGTTATTCTAGATTTCTTGACTTCTAAATCCCTTTTAAAGAAGATTAAACATTTTTTTTAGTAGGATCACGATTAGATTTAACGTTTCAGAATCCAATATGATTTAATTTCGAGATAGAACTTAGTGCCATACCACACGAATAGAAAATGTTCCCAAAGAAAACTCAGTCATAGTTTCTCATACGTTTAAAAGGAACATGATAAAATAAAAAGTTTTGCAGGGTTTTCCTAGCTTGACTTGTTTGTACAGAACAGGAAGTCTGTCATAAATACTGGCAGATGCGATTTGTTAATGTCGATTTGACGTGTCATTTTCTAGTTACTCCAAACGGCTGCTAATTATCAATGCTGCTACTTGCACATACAGCAATATGTTTTATATATATTTCTATAAAGAGTAATCACACTGGCACTGGGATATCGACTTTTTAAAACCGATAAATAATCTCTTGTGCTATAGACATTCTCAGAGACAAGTTGTATATATTTATATAATGTTCACTCCGATCATGTTTTGGTCTTAATGAAACGCGTTGGGCATGTTTTTTTCAAGGGGAAGGATTTAATACTTCAACTACATGTACATTATTTGTGATCCCCTATTGTTTGTTTTTGGAATCTGAGCCTCCAACAGCTAGTTTGGGCGAACGGAATGATCTTGCTAATGTTTTGCTTTTGTGCTGCATAAATTGCGACCATATTACAAACAAATTTAATGTTTTAACTCAACAGTCAAGAATTTCACGTAGATGTTGTATTGTTAACAAGATGGTGGGATGCCAAAATTATCGTCTGTTGCATGCGGTCTCTTGGTTCAAAGATATCAAAGATATTCATCACCAAACCAGACGGCAAGTGCTTTCAGTGAGAACTTGAAGGTTCATTGAAGTGTTCCTATTCGCTAAAGGTCTTTAATTTCACCGTGTGGAGCTCTATTTTCACAGAAGTTTCAATCTATTCCTTACACAGAAAAGTCAATAGAAAATTCCCCGAGGGACTAGTGAAAGCATCTTAACTTCTTGGATTCAGGTCTGTAACTCACCGGTTTAAATTCTTGACTTACAAAAGCGGCAAAAGCGTCATTTTAAAAATTCCCTAAAAAAGGAAGAAAAAAAAAACAACACAAAATAAACAAGAACAATCAAAGTTTCCAGCTCCATCTGCAAAGTCGTTTCCAGTTTGGAGTCCAGTGTAAACTAAGGTTACATCCATTTGTTATGCTTATATGCTACCCATGTACATATTATACCGCAGCTTCGAATTGTGAATATCAATCTGTCAACCAATCAATAAATCAATAATACTACAAAATCAATTGCTTTCATTCTCTGCGTGGATGGATGCAGGGGCTGATAAACTGAGATTGACTGACTAGAAATTGATAATGTAATTATGCCACCTTACTTCAGGCAGCCATTACACCAGTACTCCTTCACCTGTTTCATACAATCTTCACATCACATAAGTTAATTGATATCACATGACTATCCAAGATATGCAAGATATCGATCTATTCCCAAGCGTGACCTTAATCAGGACAAATAAAATTGACAAGCTGCTGAAGGATCTTTGTGCTGGCCTTTGTATAGTATACTAATCACCCTGACGCACTAAGGGGCTTTGGCTTTGCCTTTGAGGAATAAACCAATTCAGTTAGGTCTTTAGGTTAATATGAAATGAATAGCACGGGTATATAAGTTCAAAGTATAGTGCACTTAGGTCCAAATATGTTGTTACCCAAATAACCATATGTTGTTACCCAAATAACCATAACATTGTGTAAATTCTCGCAAAGAGAGCATAAACACCTGTATTATATTACAAAAACAAGGAAACCGAAAAAGCAAACAATTCTAAAATTGCCTCCAAAATGTGTTTTTGTTGAATGCGTATTATGTGCCGTTTTCTTACCTGATGTTTGTGTGCCAGTTTGCGCGAACGGAATGTTCCTGATAATGTTCTGCTTCTGTGCTGTATAAATTGCAAAGATATTAAAACATATTTAACTCGTCAACAGTCAAGCCTTTTATGTAGATGTTGTACTGTTAACAAGATGGCGGGATGTTGAAATATTTCGGTTTCAAATATATCTCACTCTATATCTAGTATCCTATAAAGGTCTTCCAGCATCTCTTATGAAATCTTCTGAACCAAAAAATGTCCATCACAGTACGTCACATTACGTGAAAAATTGAATTACAGAAAGAAAGCGAAAGAAAGAATAACGTGAAGAAATGTTGAAACAGCGCCGACAACAAGATGGTGAGCTAACATTGATGTACAAGATCTAACATGACAACAGTAGTAAATATCTTTTGGAAAACATGAAACAGTAGATAAATAAAACAATTTCATGCAATGTTTTTTGTTCTATTGTTAAACTTTTCTGTTGCTACTATAGCCTGTTTATTGTTAGACATTGAAAACTTAGAATATCAACCAGAAGTTGTCATCCATGATATCTTATGTTATTCTAGGTGTCTCGACTTCTAAACACTTCTTAAAGAAGATTCAAAACTTAGACTTTTATTTAGGATCCTGACTGGATTTAAACAAGATTGTTTAAAACAAATATACCAACGTTAAACATTGATGCTTCTGGTATTTGGTAAAGCTATAGTCAATTTATTTTGGTTATTTAATTTCCACATTTTATATTTAATACTGCAAACAAATGAATGACAAATTGCAAAATGATGTGTTTATATATGGTTTTAGCCCCCAGAAAACCCTTGTCCGATCCCCATTACGTCAAATTGCACGTCCTAAGCTTTGTTTGACAAATTTAGAAGACCGCATGAAAATGAAACTTAAACACCTGCTATTATAATAATGTGTTACCAGTTATAGCTGCTGATCAATGAAAACTGACAAATCAATACGAAAACACCTATCACTATCAAACAATAAGTTTCTGTTACACAGAGAAATAAACATTCCTCGGTACGAGAACATGTAAAACAAATAATGTGTTGTGATACTGCAGAATCCAGAAAGAGTTTAATAAGAATTTAACATTTTGTGTTGCATTCTGTTTTGCAATTTACATAAGGCTCGTGTTCCAGATAAACCAAAGAATTACAGCGGAGATTGAAATGATGTGATCCACTGTCTAGACTGAACTACTCTAATGCACCAGCCAGTATCAATCATTACTACACCAGTTAGCCTCTAAGTGTTCATTTGTTTAATCCACGAACAGAACCAGAGGGACGATATATTAATAGAGAGTTTACTTGACGTTCTCCTGTTATAATATTCTTGGTTTCTTCCGCCACACTTTAAGTATATATAAGAGTAAACCAAACAGAAACGCTTGGAGAGAGAAGCTCATTGGATAAAAACACTTCAAACTTTGTATCCATTGGCTTTCAACCTTGAACGCAGTAAAGGCTCCAGGGTAGACATTATTCCTTTTGTATTACAATTTGATCAGCCTAGCACCAGGTTTGCATGTCTCTTAATACAGGAATATCAAAACCTTGTACCTAAAATGATGATGTCTCTTTGACAGAGACCTATCATAACTATTTTATCATACTAATGATCTGGAAGTACTACTACTCCTTTAGGTCAGATTAAAAATGACTCTAAACGATAAGCCCGTGTGACTGATAGGTGTGGTATGTCTTGCTTACTTTGGGGGTTAGTTTTTCGAGGAACAAAACAGATTCAGTAACAAGGAAGAGTTACGTTTTTTGGCTAAGAAAATTGTAATTTCGTCACCTAATGTTTAATCAACAGATTGACACAAAACAGTAGTCATATTTTGGTTTACCATTTAATTGACAAGATTAAATACATATAAAAATATGGTAAACTTTCCTATTGTCGTCTTTTGTACAGTGTTTGATAGTTTGAACTCGTTTGTCATTATTCTGGAGCCTGACACAACATTTGTTTCTATATACGTCTGGTAAATAATCTCTTCGAAAAACCCCAAGGAGTTTGCAAAATTATGTTTTAGCCAAATCAAGGCAACTAAGACACTTCTAGAAAAGTTTAAAGTTCGACGTCATGAATATTCCGATCATAAACATTCATTGGTCTGATCAGGTGAGAGGATGGAATGAAAATGAAGTTGCCAATCTTGGTTAATCTATATTGTGACAATTTATTCGATGAATAATCATTTTAATTAACGAACATTGTTCACCACAGAAGACTCGCTTATGAAACTGATCAATGAGTACTGTATGGAATTCGTGTAAGTGCTGTATGAATTACAGCGAATTCCAGTCTGTCATTCCAACTATTCTCCATCAGACAGCTGGATTACATTGATAAATGTATAACACAATCCCTAATTTAGTGTAGCTCTATCTCTCCTTATCAATATTGTTGCGAGAAACAAATTCAAATAGTCGAATTCTAACAGCTGTATCAAGAATAATAAGTTATTTTCTTGCTTGTCTATACATAGATGGTGTGGGTGAATGAATGTATAATTACTATCATTGAACCTGAATCGACGAAGACTACTTTTTTTTGTCTTTGTTTTCTATCTGCGTGAAATGAAAGTCCACATTTACAAGTAATGGATGATAAATCTGACAGAGATATTCACCATATCCCACAGACATAAGTTTTCTCACACTACATTACATTTATAAATATTCTCCAGGCGCTATTTAAAAGTGTTAACCAATATGAGATTATCAAGCGAATAACGATGTATTATTTAATTGCAAATCGATACAAAACAGAAAATAAATGACAACAAGATCTGACTAAATGCGACATGTTTAGATTGTATTTCGAGTACGTCTCAAATAATCCGATTATAACAATCCGATTTATATTTACTCGCTGCACCATTGGGACTACAATTGCTACAAATTATTTTTCCGATTTTCTCATATTTCCGATATTATAAATTGTAAGCTTTTTATTGCTGGGGTCCTCGGATTATCCTATTGTACGACTTCCTGGTGTAGGCCATAGTTAGCCCGAAAAAATGGCAGTTAGGCCAAACTGGCATTTTCTGAAGTGTGAATTAGGCGAAACGAGAATACACGGTCTGCAATAAGTCAACAAACGCAAGTAAGTCAGAATCACAACGTTATTCCAGTTGCAACGTGTCCATTACAGTCCATGAATGGTCTTGCAGAGAGTATGTTGTTACTGCTAAATCTATCGGAGTATGTCATGTTAGAAGCGGTTAAAATTCTTACCAGCATTACCATGAGGTAGCCCTTGGAATTCCCAGTGCCAAAATAATAATCAGTTGTATGCACTTATTTGGGCAAATTTTGCGTTCAAATAAATCAACAAACGCACGCGAAGAATATGTTATAATTGTATTGAGAATCTAGCATTATGATGCCGAAACATCTCAAGCGTCAAAGCTTATGTTAAGTTTTAGTACAGTTAATTTATGTAAAAATATACATCTTTTAAATACAATGTATCTATATAATATATATCGTGTTTGATACAAAAATAAATTTTGCAATAAGACATCTCGGAAGAATTATAAGTAAAGAAGAATGACATCTCTCTTAAAGTGTTTCAAGTTGGCAACGAATCGCTTATGTACGCTGTAATTTTTGATGGTAAGGTCAAGTGTCAATCGCCTAATGCTACCATATGTAATGCTGTTTGTAAATGTCCGATTGAAAGAGATCGAGTATATTATCTGAGAATGAGGTCAAATAGAACAGTTGTTACTCATAATGTCCACGTACGATTCGTGACTTTAGGAAGTGAATAAATGCGTTGCTTTGCTGGTGTTATATTGATTTGCTAGGGCTGATGCATCAACGTGACAAGCTTCCAATACCCAGGAGAAGTACTTCCAAAAGCATTCCGGCTATACAGACCCTGCGGCCTGCCGCCATTTAAATTATGCAGATATGTTAATGCTTTGTGAAATTAAAACTTTCTTCATAGACCTGACATAGACCCCAACTTTGAAATGGACACATTTTCTGAACTCGTACTGTTTCTGAATGATTGATTGATTTTAGCTTCGTTTAAACGTCTTTGATCTTGTTACAATTCATTTTCAGAGATAAAATGAACTTTGCTATCGGATCAGAAGATTATGGTGATCTTACTAGTTTCCATCGCGAAAAGTTTAACTGGGTTGGCATGCGGAAGGTTTGTAACTGGAATTGTTGCGGTTGAGCCTGTAATCTATTGCCCCCAGATGACCATTCATTTTGTATACAATACAATTATGTGCGATTAAGCGGAAACCGACCCACATCAAGGACAAGCAGCTGCGTTAAGCCACGTTCTGAAGTTAAAAGTATAAGTTGTCCAAAAAAATTGTTCGAAATTGTGTTTGAATTTCAGGTGTTATTAAGCATCGAGGACATTAGCGTTCACTTGGTGGATACAGGAGTTGTAATAATTACGCCGATCTATCTGATACCTGGGTCAATTAGGAGTGATTGTTACAGGTCTCTTCAGTGAATGTCCGAACTATTTCCCTGGAGGAGTCTGATTTAAATGCCAGTGTCAATCACTCCAATCCAGTTTTCGGTGAGATGATGTACCTTGGAAAAATACTAAGGTCTTGTAATGAACTGTTGACAAAATGAAATGACCTTCAGTCCGGTGTGTAAACGATTGGAATAGGAAATATTTGCTAACACTGCGATGACCCCAAATTTGACGACAATTGCAGCATTTGCAGCTGTTTCCCCTACAAGTCATATTGACCTTCATTATACGAGTTACACACACAAACCTTAAAGACACTGGATCTATCTAAATTATCATTTTATAAACATGTTGAAACAACGGATTTGTAGTTAACCCACTGCTACTTGCTTATACCCTTGCAATACTCCTGTATGCATTTGGATTAAATGTTATTTCATAAAACAATTCTGCCACATTTTTAAAAAAAAAATGTCGAGAATAAAAGAACGAAATATCAAAATCACGGACAAGTATACTATATGCCTGGTCGACATTTTATTATATTCCCTACATGTATATCTCACCCTTTCACATGGAATCGAATTAGCTACATAATTAAAAAAAAACGTCTAAGAAACTTTGACATTTTTTTTATGAAATTCAAACGTCTAATTAATTGTTAACCATAAAGGTACAAACTTAAGTGCGCTCTTCTGTTAAGTATATACATGTAGGTGTTATAGTTGTCAAAAGCACAACCTTATCCCCTGTTGCTGATGCCAACATAAGCAAAATGACATACGCTTCATGCAATGGTATATAAATGCCATGATACCGACCAAAGACTATTATTAAGCTAATAAACAACACTACATCAACTGAAGTGTACACTCGAGTATTGAGCGGTCTAAGGATACTGAAATCAAAGCGACAAATCACACTATGTACATAGTAAAAACTATTTTACGACTTACTTCAGGATCAGGTACATTGCACATAATCTGCACAAGGGCATGTGTAGACAGTTTGGACAGAACTGTTCAAGTTCAACTACAAGCTTAATTCACATGCAAATATTTATTCTGGATAAGAAAAAAGAAAACATGCAAATAATGAATTAAAACAAAAAGTATCGGTATCAAAAGTGTTAGGTTCTAATAAAAGAAAGTGCTATTAACGTAAACACTCATAATATCGTAATTTAAAAGTCTGGTATTTCGCTCCGTTCCTTGTAAGTTTTAATTGCAGTGCTTTTTAAATATTTCACCAATCTTGATTGGAACCCAGTATTAAATCAAACCTGATATCTGTCTATTTCTGAACATGTGGAAACAGAAAGAAAAAAAAAACAGTTTCCCCCCAGAGAAAGATGTCCGGATATATAATCTGGTGGTATGTTTCTGGAGATTAACCATTGAAAGCTTAGTTGTCAAAGTAATATATATGAATTTAGCCGCAAAAAAGTTTATAGAATGAACAAATGTCTAATGAACTAAGCGAAAAATTATCCATTTCGGCGAAGTCGTTGGAACCCTTCTGAATAGACTAAAGGTTTTTGCAGTCTGTTATAAACAGACTAAATGTTAATAAATGACTGTGTGGTCCAAAAGGAGTAATTTGATTACCTTAAGTAAGATGACTAGTCCCCGGTTAATAAGCGCTAAGGTAAAGTCAATTTTTTATCACAGTAATCCAGACTTTGTAGCGATTGTTTATAATGGCTCAAGAATGCTGCACGTCAGGTTTACATATCAATTGCCACAGCCAGCGCCTAGCATTGTAATGCTTTGATTAAGATGTAATCAAGTGTTATTATTTCGACAAAGTAAATTATTCTTCCCGACAATCATTGTGAATTATTAATGAATCAAAATACGGTTACTTCACAGCTCATTTTGTACCGCGTTAATTCGAGGCGGCTGTGTTATGGCATATCTGTCACATATATAAGGTAAAGTACATGTACTTTATTTGACCGATGCTTAAATCATAAATGTCCAAACGGGTAAGACACGGCTCATGTTGGGAAATAAACATAGATTTAACTGATAGAATATTGATTTATGTTTGTCTTTGCTGAATGCCAATATAGTGTGCGCTCTGCTTTATTCGGATTATAATGTTTGATAAAGCAGTAGTCGCAAATAATTATTGCAAGTTTTTGTAATGTTTTCAGCTTGGATCAGGATCCTGTGTTATTTCATTTAGAGGTCAAATTGTTTCACCAATGAAGGATGAATAACCGTTTTCAGTTAAAATTGTAGCCACTTTGCTCTTTAGTTAAGGACCTTCCTGGTCCTTGTAACAAACATAAATAATGCGCAAACGATTTCAGAAACAAGTTTAATATCAACACACGAGTATAAGCTTGTTTAGTCCGTGAAATTAATAATTTTCACGTATAAGTAGTGAATGTATCGTCCACATATCTCTTACAGTGTATTTGGGCTGTATTGGCTGTAAATTTGTTTGTACTTATAAATGTTTGTCCTGTTACCTCTGTTGAAGTTTTGAAATTTTGAAACCTCATGCGATATTCCCATTTACTCTTGATAATGGAGTAAAAGAGGTCCGAAAGCTAGTCTTTTTAAAATTATGTTTTATATTTTTACTGTTGTATGTTTTATTCCAGGCTTAGTAAAACCTCTTCATACCTGCATCTTCAATATATGGAATGGCTTAGTATGTAAATGTTAGTATACAGATGAAAGAGATCACGAAGCGAACGTAATCTGAAAGTAGAGATTACAGAAGACCATCGAGTGTGTCAATCAATAGATGGAAATAATAATCAGTGAAGCATCCAAGTTAAATGAGTGTACAGCTGCATACCAACATTCCAAAGCGTATTTGAGATGTGGATGATATACAGAACGACATCATTCTATAATCACTTTTAACCAACCGGATACGCCAAAGGTTTGATCTGACTCAATCAAAGCTAACACACACATCAATCGAGACGTGGCCATGTAATTTATCACGCGTCTTGATTTAGATTATGGGACAGGTTATGCGTCTGTCCGCTTTGCTACTCTTATTTTATAAACAACATATACATTGTAGGCTATATGTCAGTTCATTGCAGCCATGATTAAATTGGTAATGCTATACAACTGTAGTGTTCCAGGCAGATGTGTTTAAGTTTTCAATCTGTGCTGCAATCTGTAACTATGGATATTATACAGATTGTCTGTTCTTCTGCATGTAAAATGCCACATTAAAATGTACATTGTTTTGAACACGTTGGTAAGACGGAAATAGTTTCAGGTGAGTTTTTGGTCACATTTGTGTTTTATGTTCGGTGAACAGGTTTTCTCCAGTGTTTCCTTGGCTTTGATTTCGCGGTTAAAATACTATGGCAAACCGAGAATGGAAAACTCGTGTGCTAGGAAGTGAATGCTATCGTGTACACAGGGATGTGAAGTACAATACGTACATTACCATTTCAGATAATACCAGAAAGATATCTACTTAGTATATTACTCTGTTTTTTACTGTAGGATTGCCACCGTTTGTTCTGGACCTTTTGCACCTTTCTAAAAAGCAAAAACGGACAGATGCATCTTATCGAACTCTTGTCGTGTAGCTCTAATGAAGGACATACTTATTTGAAATTTGTAGCATCGCAGAAGATTGTCTGTCTGTAATTGAAGTTACATGACTGACACTGTATCCGCTGAATGTGTAAATAGGTAAACAATGTTAACCAGTTTTCGTGTCGAATGACAATTTGGCTGCCATACAAGAAGTGAATGTAATTGATTGAGTTTTTATCGACTTGATTTACAAGGCCGAATCCATCGATTTCACAAACTCGTCATCTGTGGCCCATTTTCCTTTATTATTGACAAATGTGATGGGGTGATTCCTTTCAAAAGGTGTAATACGAGTTTGACTGATTGATAACTCATTGGGTCATCACGTTGAACTTGTCAGGGAGGGCCTTTATAGTGGCCTGATTTCTGGCAAACGGATATCGACAAATGTCTCAAGTTAAACAGAGAAAAATAGTTGTACAAATATACAAAAAGTTAACTTAGGTAAAGCAGAAGATAGGTCTTGAAATCGTGGCGTGATTCTGACTCGTCTTATTGAGTAATATAGTGATTCTTGTCTCGGGATGTTTTGTTGGTTTGGATAGTCACTCACGATAGTCGGGGAATCATAGGATGTTGCTATACCATAAATATGTTTATATTTATAAATGTAGAGAAAGAAAATGTGCTTCCCATATATATAAATATCGAAGTTATTGCTATAATTCATACAATATTGATTTACAATAACAAATAAGAATTGGATCAATTACAATTTAAAGCTCATTTTACTCAAGCAATGAAAATTGTTTCCTTGTGTGATATTTCTTCTCAACTTTACTGCGCGTGCAGGCAATCATTGTTCTCCTTACTTTGTGGTTTGCGGTGTCGGAAACTAGCTAATTGCGACAAAATAAGAAAAACGGCAAGGGGATATACACGATCGTTCAATATGTCATATAATATACAGTATTAAAACCGAAAGTACAAACTTGAGTCGCGATTTGAACCACGGTTACACACAACATTTGTGGCAATAAAGCATATAGTGAATATATTGGGGCTAGTTGGTTCAAAAGCAAACGAGCTTAACATTCTTGGCCATGGAGACCAAGCGTTATTCCACTAAAAACCATAACGAACTGCAACTATTTTCTTAAACCTTACTAATTATGTACTATTTCTGTATTTTTTTATTTTTTTTTTACTCTAATTAAATAGATACTGATCATACTGGAAAATTGCATGGAATACTTGGGTGCTGCAGAGATGTTTTCGTGCTGATCCACTCTTCACTTCCTAGCTTAATTAACTGATGACGGAATATGGAGCTTTGCTAGGAGGCCTACGCAAATTAATTTCCTGTTTTCACATATACTTCATGAAAGCATTCGTAAGACTTCTCGTTTTTCGTGACAAAGCTTTAAAGATCAAATAATTTTCGTCCTTTATGTCTGTGCCTACAGGCCTCAAATATAAAATAATATGAGATTTTAAACTTCCCGGGCCCAACAAACATAACCAGGCTTTAAGAACTTAAATTATATTAGTGTTGAGAGAAGGATGAGCAACATGGAATTGAAAAGACTGGTGTAAAACAATTACAATAGCTAATCGTAACATCGCTTCATACTGTTTATGTTGTGTTTTTAAGTTTCCACTTCGCAAACGAATGATGAAAAACAGTGTTAGTCGACTGCAGACATACGTAAAGTAAGAACAATTTATTGCCCTGAGAGAAGAGTTTGAGGTTTGTGGCTGCCTTTAAAAGCCTCCCTAATGTGTGGCTGCAAGGAAAACCTGTTCCAATACACTGGAAATCTCGGCAAATTGATCCTCTCTAATGTGCTTATGTTGTTTTTATTGAGCTTGAGCTTTTCTGTCTGACTTTTATGTTGTTTTTGGGGATTTCTGTTGGGCAAATTTTAAACATTAACAGTTTTTAGAGAAAAACAATGACAATGTTACTTTTTATGTTACCCCAAACGCCTTTCTGGTAATAAGCAAGTACGACAAATTATCTTTTTTTCAATTTCGTCCGAGTTTCAACATATGGCTTAAAAGGAATGTATATATGCTCTGTCAAAAAAGAAACGCATAGGTGAAATTGTCACATGAAAGTGTTGATTTTTTTTTAAATATCGTTTCTTGTGTACAATGGCCATGGATGATTATGTTTCTCAATGCTTCTGGAATGGGACAACATGGCCAAC
>JAVFBZ010009331.1:0-12134 GCA_032466195.1 Katharina tunicata
AAATATAGCTCAAGCATGTATGTCTGTTATATCTCCTAGTAAGAAGAGATGTTCCAACCAAATAGGGTATTTTCAAATGGATTGCTTGTTTGCATACCTAAAGATATTTACCTTTAACTTTAACGTATATGACATGGAACAATGGAACAATGGAACCAAAAAAATAGGGTATATCGTAAGACAGTTTATATAGATGAAAACTATTTGGTCACATTGTCACTTACAGTTATCATGTGTGTGTGGTAGCTTCAAACAAGTCCGTAAATATCGCGTATAATTTCCACAAAACCTACTTATAATTGTTGAAATATTATGGGGAATATTTATTGAATACTATTCAAGCGCATGAACACAAAAACCAAAAAAGATTTTTTTGCAAGGCTTCATATCGACATAACGTCATGCATATTAGATCAAAGAACAAAAACGATATAACGGATTATTACATATTACTGCTATGGAAATATTGATAATACGTTGGTTATTTTGTAGCTAAAAACCAACGCAATATTTTGTAAATGTGTACAAGATGGACTGACTATAAACAACTACCCGGGGAGCCTAAAAGACAGGTTAGACGGATTGAACGTTTGGTTGCCAACGTTGTAGAAGTCTGTTCAACGGATTGTATTGCTAGACTTTACGCGTATTGAATTCCAATACTTAGATGAGTCTAGGCGGTCCACCTGATGCGCTTAGTGGAATGCCACAGACCGTAGTGTGGGAAATAGTCAATGTACTTAAGTTGAAGATTTTCTCAAATCTGTTTTCCAAATCGAACTGAGAAAAAGAAATGTTTCTTCAAAATCAAAAACGTTTTAATTTTTTTGTTCACGTTTTTTTTTTGTCCTTGCTTTAAGCCTGATGGAATCATTAACATCAGCTTACCCAATTAAATGGTACGATAAGTTGCAAGGGTTACTGTAAAAATAATAGGGTTTCGGTTTTCTATGAGATAAGGAGCACTAGATAGTGGATTTGTTGTGGTGTCCTGTAAATGTATTATATAATTTTCTGTATTACTGACGTTGTTTATGATAGTTTCTTCACCGATTTTTAGAATGCCGTCACATGAGTGAAATAACAATGAGTACGATGCAAAACACCAAACAAATTTAAATGTTAGGGTATAAGCATGTTTCAACGATGTGTCAAACACAAATATAAGCTGCCAAAGTTACAGCCATTAATAGCATTGAGTTAAAGCCAGCGACACTAGACTGATATCAGGCTGGCGCTGAACGATTGACCAAAGCTCACAGTTCCCCAAAAGGACAATTCGGTAAGACTTTGGATAGCTGTAGTATCCTCAGTTAAACTTAATAGAGCTGTACCATTGTTCGCCAAGTCCCATCTGTACACTTTTGTGTGTTAACTATTGAGAAACAATTGGAGCTTCAGACAAAGCGAGGTAATTACAAGGTACAGGGACATTCAGCTTGTTATTTAGCGCAATTTAATGAGATAAGCGTTAAACACGATTTCAAACACGTTGTTATTCAACTTCGGGATACAATGATTGAAGAACCCAGTCTAAGTGTGAATAGGCTATCACGAGGGCTAACAATTATATGGAGTCATGAATACCAGTGTGTGAGGTTATATATGTTATGGCCGCTGATGGTAACTCGTGTCACATGTTATACGTCGAGTTAATCATATGATTGATAAAGGAAAATCCGTCAATTCTAACTGTATATGATAACAAATAAACCTACATTGAAACTTTACTCAAATTCTAGCCCGTATCCCAAACCGACTGCCGCAATTGAAGTCAAGACGTAACTGAAAACACAAAAACGACAAAACAAAACTTGCCTATTTCCAATTTTAACCCACTACCTAAAATCCAAGCGTAACTATTAAGAGAATGTATGTCGTGAAGCAAGACTTGTGAGGTTAATAAGACATATGGAGTGACTGTGGGTACTTGATCACAATTTTTTAGGAGATAGCAAACATATTGTCAATCTGACACAAGACGCAGTACCTAAGCTTAGTTCAATGGTATAACGGCTTGTAAGCCCAATCAGTGACGGCCACCTCCCTTAACGAGGCTGGCAACAAAAATACACCTCAATAATTTACAGAACGAATAACCGGACAACACAGCAAATCGGCTTCCCCATGTCCCGTTAGCTCATATAGCAAAATGACACAGGAGGGTACCGCCCAACCACACCCACAGCATATTATTCCTGGATAAATTGAGACAATATTTTGTCACATGAAATAACTAAGTCGAAGCCTAAAACTGCAATTTGCTTTTTTCAATTGGAAATTGAGAAGGACAAAACATTAACTTAAACTAATAAACACAGAATAACTTGTAATAGGTATGTTACGTGATTATGGGGATATATGTTACAAGCACCCAATACTCATAGTTTTTGTGTTGGAATATAATAATAATACATGTAATCATCAAAAAGAAATGCTTTGAATAACATTTATCTATTCATACGAATGGTCCTTAACGTTGTGCGTAACGTACTTAACGGGTATATCACTTTAGGGCAACTTGACAAAACTTTCACACCAAAAGATCAATTGAGAAAGTGCAAACGGTGTTAATGTGTAGAGATTGTTTGTTTGGTAGTTTGACTGGGGTTTGACGACGTACTTAAGCTTATTTCACTCACATAACGGCCCAATCGGTAAAGGAAACCACCCAACCACCTGCATTGAGCCAATAACTCCAGGTTAAATTGAGAAAATGTTTTTTTCAACTGAAATAACTAATTCAATGCTAAATTGAGAAAGCATTTTTTCAACTGAAATAACTAATTCGAGGCACCACTTTGAATTTTTTCTAAATTGAAAAGGGAAAAGAATTAACGTAAACTTATAAACATCAATGTGAAAGAATTTTGCTCAAACTTTGATAATATATGATTTAGCGGAATATCTTTTACAATTATCCAATACTAAGCATATTTGTTATAAGCCGCACAAAAAAGGCTTTTAAATTAGACGTTTTTAGATGTTCTCAATTGTTCCTGGTTAATCATCTCCTATTGCCTTTTTTTGCGATGGTGAAATGTGCCATAAAGAGCTGGGGCAGTTCAATTAGACTTAATTTTTAAAAGGGCATTAAATTCCGCAATCTGTGCATGTCTTTATATCCAACAAGGCCACAAAATGAGTTTATGACGACAGTGAAACTGGTTTGGCCTCCGATTATACTGATTTCTTCCTATTTCAGTCGAAGGACAAATTGTGGGTAATCTTTATAAATCTCTGAGAATCGATTTTGTTTATATCTTTGTCCTGAACAAAACGCATCCCTCGATTCCCCTCGATTCACGTTTATTGGAATTCATTACGCGTGTCGCTTTTAAATGTAGTGGTAATACAATCAACTGAACAGACACCCCTGCGTTTGAACCCAATCGTATTGAATTCATCTGATACGATTTAGCTCTATTGTGATAATGGTTTTTATTCAGATTATGTTATTTGAGTTTATTATAGGTAATGAATGGATGAGAATCCGTCAAAAACTCATTATGCAGTTATTTCTCTTCAATTTTGTTGTTCTGTATTACAGGACTAGAAAAACCAGCACCCATGATTACGTAACTACCAAGCCTTGTACTAAGCTATCAAGCAGCTGCGAATACTACGATGGACCAATTAGAATGGTTATTAAACTTTAAATTGACCAAACAATCAGCAGAACGACACCAGACGCTTTGTGGTGTTTACAGAGGACAATAAAACGCACTATGGCGGAGATATAACGCTTTAGGAGAGTCATGGGCTATACTTTCTGTTTCGTTAAGCTGGAAGGTCTGCATGAATAAGGTTTGACGATGTGTATTGGATAACTAGAAGATTCTTGTGAATTTACAACTTATACATAGCTGTAATTATATGTAACTGTGGGTATTGCATAAGTTAACATCCCTGATTCATAGGAATCGACCAGTATAATTGTTCAAGCGACTTCGCAGGGTCCTATATAACAAAAAGAGCATAACTTGAAAGTTAAAACGACTTATTGTAAATAAGCTATCGACAATGTTGCAAATTTTAACAAATCAAACTTTGAATGAGTCTATTTGAATTACTAGCTTTACAAGACACTTTCCAACCACAGCAAAGCTCTTTGCCGCAGGCAACATCATGCTACAGCATTTAGAAACAAAAAAAGGCAAGAGAAGCTTACAACCTTATATTTACTCCAAACCGCCATAACTTGACCATTTGAACGAAGTCCTACACTTAGTTAATGCATACTCAACCGTACATCCTCATTTACGAAGTTATAATTGTCCAGTCAACACGTTTTTGCGCTGTTGTGAAGAATCGCACTATATATTTATAACCGGGATAATAAAGTCCGAATACATCTCTTTGAAAGCGTAACTCGATGTCTGATAAGGTAGCTAAGCTCATTTCATTAGACAATCAAAAGCAGACGAAGCCAGTAAATTGGTCCAAACCAAACAAATCCATAACATACAAAATGTCAAAAACCAAACGCATTATTCGTTCCGAGTGAACGTCTTCCTGAATAATAACAAAACAATGATGGATTTTCAAATTCTGGGTTAATTGATAAGCAAAGTTTCTATACAAATGGTAAGAAATTTTGCAAGCCAAACGATCTTAGCATCCAGACAGAAAAGTTGCTTATCAGTATACCCATAAGTGGAAAATCCAACAATTTTGTTTTGTTACGTTCGCAGCTTCTGAATAGCACAAAGACAAGTTCCTCGATAACTTGAGGCCAAACTAAATTGGACAGTTAGGGGTTTGTTGTGAAATTACGTCATGCTGATAACACTAACTTACTATGTGAACTTACATTTGTTAATGGCTGTAGGTTAAGACCAAATTAATACGCTAATTAATACGGTTCGACGTTACTGTTGAGCGAGCAACTTACTTTGGAAATTGAAACACTTAGAGAAGCTAATGTAATGTATGGAACGAAACACTGTAGTGCACGGCACAGATTGTATTCCTGACCTTTATTAACATAGGTTGGTGGTCATTTAAACACAGTTTACAAATGTGGAATGAATCAACAAGGAGTTGACAGTGATACAGATATCTTTTCATCGTGTCGTCAAATAGAATTAATCGATATAAATCTAGATTGGCTGTCGGTCTAATACCGTTTTATTTCACAGACATTCCTTTCCTATATTACAGAAAGCAGTGTATACAATGTTTAATAATTTCATCAAGAGTTGAGACAAATTAAATAGTTAAACATTCAGCAGACACCAAAAAACGCTTACATTGCAAAAATGCAAATTGTCTGTGCCAGAAAATCACATTAAATCTCTGCAAGACATATCATATTCATATGAAAGTGATCATATTTTAATTGAGGTTTTAAGGTTATAAACAAATTTATTATCAAAATGTTTTCCTAGGTTCTGATGTTTTTTTTACTATGAATTAATCACACGCTTAAACTTTGGTACAACATAAGAAAAGAACAAAACAGAAAATTAAAAAAATGGCCATGTGTGAGTCAAATGCATATTGTGAACAAAACACGTTTTCAGTTATTTAGATAAACACTCTGCGCAATGAAATGATTTGGTATTAGTTTTGTCTCCTTTAAACCATAATCAAGCCAAAATATTTTCCTCTTGGTAGCAGGTAGTCGTGAGACGGGAATTATATTGGCTGACGTTCTTAATATCCCGAGCTCTGTGTGAAAAGCCTTCACATTTATGTCAACGTTAAAATGCCATAATTCCCCTATTTCTGTGAACTTTGGTATTTATTATAATGTATATTTTATTACATCATTACTTGTAAGGCGGATTTTATGTTTCAGTCAGTGTGCCATTATTTCATTTAGCGAAATGTACGGTGCATTTAATTTCAAGCTTGCTTAAAAACGAGGCATCAAAAAAGATGTGTTTCCAGTTAGTCAGCAACCAACGAATTTGTATTTGCGTTCGTGGTGTTAGGTTATTGACCAGTAAACGGCACGCATCAGCCAGTCTTTGCAAGTATTATCGACCCCTCTGGTATACCACGAAGACCGACCGCCGTGCTTGATAGTTTGTTTGTTTCATTGGGTTTTGACGCCGTATTTAAGGTTATTGCACTCATATTAAGGCGTGCTAGCCAAATGGGTGCAGGAAACGACGCCGGTAACACAGAAGGCACAACAATACATACAAAAGACGAAACACAGGAAAAGCAACAATTCGACTTTCTGACGTACCTCAGCTCTGAGAGCACCAGGACAAATGAGACTACCACCCTAGCAGCCGAACGCAATGGTTGAGGTTAGTTCATTCATATTACACCGTGCTAGCCAAATGGGCGAGCAAACCCAGCAGAGGGCGTAAAACAGAGAGCACTATGGTATAAGAAACTTTCGCAAACCAACTGCAAGTTATGTTAAAATATCCAACTTTGTTATGCAATTATTACATCAACACATGTATACATAATCTGTTAATTTATTTATTATATATTATATTTACTTGAAGGGTGTTTGCGTCGAACTCATGAGTATTTCATTTAAACGACGACTTTGCAGTGCCGGTGTGTAGTGAAAAAACCGGGATAAAAACCTCGTACAAATTCCAACTTGCGATCCCCGAAGTCACCGGAAACTTTCCTTGTATACCTAACGTTCAAACAGGGATTACATACATACTATGGTCGACAGGTATTAGTTATAAGTTCCTTGTTCAAACAGTCTCATATCCTTACTTATAACACAGGGGTTATTATTCTAACATGTAGAAAACGAAACTCTTTAACACAGATCATATCAAAAACTTGATTATGCAGATAAGAAACCCAAACATTATCCAAGCAAATAATGGAATGAACCAAATAAATCTGAATATTCGCCCACACTGCCGTTATATTATAAGTTGACTGCAGCTGTGTATAATTATTTGTTATGTTAGAATTTCTCGACACATAGATAACCTTTAGGCAGGTGCTGTATGGTAGAAGATTTTTAGCTTTAATAGGAAAACCAAAATTAAATTTTTACAGCATAGCAAAGCAAAAATACAACTTTCCACATAATGCCTTGAGTTATATTGGAACATCAAATTGAATATCGTTTTGGTTAACTTTGCGTAATCATAGAAAGTCAATCGTAATCAAGTTTGATACATTTATTTAAAAGAGGCACCAATTGTTGATGGAAAATATAAGTCATCAGGGCCCAGGAAATTAAGCTTGGACTCAGAACTTTTTTACTACTGACTATTTTAAGAAACCGGAATGTGTCCAACTCAAAGCAATATTAAAACAAGTTGACAGATTACGCTAAATGTATCATCGGCAGTGGTTATATTATATGTCACATTCTATGAGCGGTATTTCAGCTACGCTGTGGCGTGAACATTTTAGATTCCATTATTTTCAATTTTAAGACTGATCTCATTCAGTGACAGCTTACCCAAGGCCGTACATAAAAAAGTAAAACAAAATGAACGGAAAAGGACAGACATAAGCAATAACAATTATAAATATGCATTGAAACGTGTTAATGTTTCAGATGTAAAAATTATAGCTATGTAAGCTATAAATTGAGCAAACTTTAAAAATATCACAATAACAGTTTTTATTTATTTAAAAGTTATATTTTGTGATACACACCGATCTTCTTTAGGTACTTGATGACAACTTCGCCATCAATGTTGGCAAACAGGTCCTTTATAGAGGTGACCGTGTAGAACTGTTGCCTAATATGGGCAAAGTCAACACAGTCAACCAATATGTGTTTGATATCATATAAACAGTCAAAATTGACACACTTTGGTTCCCGTTCATCTTCGTCTAGGAGATGCTTTTTCGTGAGGGGCCTACACGACATCGCGTTAGTACCACTTGATCCTTTCTAGACATTCCATGAGAGTAAGAATTTTGTGCTGTGGTAGGTATATGTCATGAAGTTCGTTGCGGACTTCTGTGTCCCATACACCCTGCATAAGTTTAGCTATGTATTTGGTTATATTGGGCTTTAGATCTTTATAGTATACTTTCGATTGAGAAATGGGCTTGTTGAGGGATTCTTTTGCTTCCCTGTCTACAACTGTGTTTCCAGGGATACCCACATGACTGGGTATTCAGCAGACGATAATCTCTGCTCAACTGGTTTCTATACATTTGTACTGGATGAGAACATGTAGGACTGTTGGGTGCTTGACTTTAAAGTTGTCAATAGCCAACAGGCACGACAGCGAACCACTACGGCCTTCTTAATATCTTGTTTGGAAATAAGGTATAGAGCCAGTGAAATGGCATTGGCTTCTGCAGAGAAGATGGACGAAGATTAAGGGAGTCGTAGGGAGGCCTGTTGCTGCAACCAGATTGCTGCTGTTGCCACCTTAGCTTCAGTCTTCCATCCATCGGTGCAGATGAAGGAGATACTTTATCGGATACAGTGAAAGGACTCAACAGTCAACTGAGGGAACTGACGCAAGAGTATTTAAGAAATTACGTTAAGAATAGTTTAAAGTAAAAAGTGTTCTCGATAGTTTATCACAATATTATAAAAAAAAATTGTCATCAGTTTTCAATATTTTCTGATTTATATTCGATTGTCCGAGCAGCTTTGTTCATGTACTTGTCTGTTTTTCAAGATTCAAGCAATGTATTTTCATTTCACCCTAAAATACTATTGGATAGTTTAAACCATGTTATATGTCCCAAAAACGTGGGAAGCACGCACTGCAAGTGTTCAACACTGCTTGTCATATTAACTTCGTGTGCGCAAATTTGCGAAAGCTTTGTGAAACTGTCACAGAACGACTTGATTCGAACGCGAGATCAGTCGTGGCGTTCAATTACGTCACCCTTTCGATGAGTTGTAACTGAAACGTCTGAAAAAAAGCCTGGGACGCATAAAACATCTACATAAAATAACAAAATGAAATCACAAAAGGGTTTATTCGACGGCAGGGAAATATCACTTTTATCCGTGAGGAAAATGCAGATTTTTTCTCCACATATAAATAACACAAACTAAACTTTGTGTGGATTGGACACTTGCTATATATGTTGGCTGATTGTGGCCATATATCGCCTCGCCTTTGGCAGTGAGGAGAATATCGACATCACCAGTGTATGTTTTAACAACTTAGTTCACTATTACATTGTAGTTATAAAGAAATGGATGAGCCCCACACTTACATGAAGCTACATGACCTCAAAATTATACAGCCTTTAGAATTTACCGCTGGGGAATTTGGCAGTTACATGACCTCAAGGGCGGTTTGTCAAATTAATGATGAAATTATAAATAGATTAAGTGTGTTCTTAGAGATACATTGCGTTCACGAAGGCCTTATGTGTCATTTGCAGATCCACTATACTTCCCCGAATGCACAGTATCCAATGTAAAACAAAGGTGCAGATCAAAATAGTTGTAACGACTGATTATCAGTATTTCACATATATGCAGACAGCCATTTCTAAATTGCTTTAATACTTTTTTTAATTCCACAATGTAAATCAAATTGATTTGTTGTGTGCAGAGTAAGAGCAGCTGAGGTCAGCAGCAATTTGCCTCACACTGAGGTATTGATGTAAAGTAAACCGTCAATACATCCAACACCAGTACGAAGGTACCTTAGAATCACGAATTACGTAGGATGATATAACTGATCCGTCGGCCTGGGTCATTAGCATAAGGAAATAAGTAAGATATGTATTTAACCACACTGTAACCGTCTTGCAATGATAGCACATAATTGTAAGATCACGAAATTACGATAGATGACGTTTTGACCATAATTAACATTCCTCAACTGATGGCTTAGCAGCGTAAAATCAGGAAATTACAACGGAAGATTAAATTGGACACAATATAACCTTCTTAAACTGATAGCTCTTAGGATCACGAAATTACGATGGATGACTTAATTGAGAAAATTGTAACCTACCTCAACTGATGAATACAAATCGTAGGATCACGAAATTACGATGGATAACGTAATTGGCAACAATATAACCATTCTGACCCGATGGCTTAGAACTGTCGAATCACGAAATTACGATGGATGACGTAATTTGACACAATATAACCTTCTTTAACTCATAGCTAAGAATATTAGAATCACGAAATTACGATGGAAGACGTTATTGGGCACAATATAACCTACCTCAACTGATGGATAAGAATCGTAGGATCACGAAATTACGATGGACGACTTTATTGGCAACAATATAACCATCCTGACCCGATGGCTTAGAATCGTCGAATCACGAAATTACGATGGTTGACGTAATTGGCCACAATATAACCTTCCTCCGCTGATGGCCACAATATAACATTCGTTTTCTGATAGCTTAGAATCATAAGACCACGAAATTAGGAATGATTGGTCTGAATATATTCTTTCTCTTAGAATTACCTGGAACTTTAGGGTCACAAAATTACGAAGGATGATATAACTGTTCACATTATATCCCTCCTTTTTGGATTTTTTAAAATAGTCGTATCAAGAAATAGTAGGATAAATTAAACCGTTATATCATCAAATCATTATACTAACAACACTACCCATACCTCTTTGATATGGACATAACCATTAAAAGCACTTGTCGCTTAATGCACGCAAGATTAGATAGACGTCGGGCATTTCATATCAACAGAGAAATAATTCAATATTCACTTGTTTCATTGGCTGATTTCCCGCAGATCCGTGCACACGTACATGCATATCAGATAGATTTAAAACGAACAACCATTGTTTAATGCGACTGTATATAGCTCCTTAGATCTATACTATCGGTTGACTTCATGGAAGAGCAAACCTAAACGTACCGTTGGATTTTAAATGACTCAATGCTAAATGACAAAACATGTAATGGTAGTGTTAAAAGAATGTTAATTAGATAAAGTAAACATGTTTTATGTGTTAATGGAAATGTTATGTATTTTGTTTAACCCTTTAATCAAACATTTACAAATTGCCAGTAGTCTAGTCATTGCTACCGCTGATTTCTTAGCGCTGATTTCCTACCGATGGTTTTATGCAAGAGTTATCAGAATAATTGATTTAAGCTTTTATATCCACGAAAAACTTATAGCCGAAATTCAAGATGGCTGCCAGTGGGCAAGCCTAGAGGCATGGATGGGATTACAGCTGCTAGGTACATTGTTCAGACCTATTGTTCAGAACTATTGTGTAAACAGGCTTTGCATAGCACATTTCAAGTACTTTCAAGGTCATAGACGGGTCAATCTTTTGTAGTGTATTGTAGTGTTTATTCAATATCCAACAGCCAAAAAACACAATTACAGGGCGTATTAGGCCTTTACACTTACAACGATGCACATCGCGGGCTGATAGATATCTTAAAAAAAATAGACCCACATAGTTAACAGTTTGTTTGTATATAAACGATGTCGGGTGGCGATGATGATTTCCCGTTTACCCAAACCATTTCATGGAGCATACAACGGACTTGAATTTCATAGAGCCCTCGGAAGACATTTTTACTGATGATGAGTTCATCGAGCAGGAAATTAATTTGAATTTCGCTAATGTGTGTTCTGCAACCTTGACTCCAGAACATGGTACTGATTTTTATAAACGGAAAAGAGTACATTCACCCGACCTCGAGGAAACTTCAAAATGTCGGAAACCGGAAGGGTGAGTTAATGTTGTTTGTTAATAGCTGGTTATATTTTGAAATATATTTCTAGTAAAATTCAGACAATTTCAGCGGCTTTAAATGACTTTTTAAAAAGTTATACCAGTAGAGATCTGTAAAAATATATATATATATCTATATATTTATGAACAACATTTAAAAATGCAAAACAATGAATGCCTTTAACAAGAAAATACCATTGCACAAATACATAGACTAGGGGTGTTGTGGCGTAGAAGCCAACTCGAACTTCCATGCGTATGTAGGCTAAATAATTCACAAATCTTTCATTCTGAACGGTTTATACACACACACACGTATATTTACAGAATGTAGCTTAAAGGGGTGTTAACGGGACAAACGAATCTATCACACTCCTACCCCTGGAAGCGGTCTTAGAAGGCTTGGTTTTACTGATGTATCGTATTCATAGACGGTCCTTTAAGAGCGTCAAGGGACGTACGCCGTGTGAAATGGCCAGCTGCCCCCAGGCCTGAGCTATGCTGGGCGTACGCACACAGATTTAA
>JAVFBZ010009353.1:0-12133 GCA_032466195.1 Katharina tunicata
TTTATGCTATTAAAGCCCTGTATTAAAGCAAGCCTTCTGTTTACTTAGTTCATATTTGGGCAACCTTATACTCTGTCGGGCAACTTAAAATGACAGTACAGGTTGCCCTTAACTAAGATTTTTTTTAAATTTCGCACCCTGTATTAGCGTTTATTATTACGTGTGAAAGACACACAGAAAAAAGTATAGAGATGTGAAAATTTAAGGAAAACGGTTTTACATACATAATATATCATAACACAAGTTATGAAAGGAAACAGCCTAAATCCCTCAACTCATTCGCACTCAGAAGGCTTAATTTATGTTGGCGCATCAGTGACATTTCCAATTTCTAGTAGACCTGCTGATAGTAGAAATCATGATTCTCACTGAATTTGGTAATGTTATAGGCACAACTACATGTAGGATGTAAATTCAGCAGTTAACTAGATGTGGTTTGTTTGCCTTGAATTTACAAAGGCCAAGCCCATGAGATAAATACATGAGGTTTTTTTCGTTTGGAATAGTTGTCTGTGTGCAACTTATTCCTTTCATTAAGGTTTTATTGGATTTTTTTTTTTATTGCAGTTTTATTTACTTTTTATTTTCTTGATTGGGTATTTCTCTTAAAAAAATTATTTACTATCCAAGCCAGGTTAGTGTGGTTTTGGATGACTGTTTGCTTTTTAGCAATTTATATGATATAATTCCAATAGTAATTTATATAATATAATTCATTTTGATAATAATTCTTGTCTTGAGAATATAGACCAGTACCTGCTCGAAATATGTTCATCTTTTTAGCATCCATAGTTATTCTAATGCTGTTTTTTTATGGTATAAAGTTATGGTATCTTTGTTAACAAGCTAAGATTGCATATTTTAATTGATATGTGCCGCCTTGGCTTCATGGTTGAGCGTTAGACTACAAAGTCCCCTTCATTGTATCTGGAATGGGTTGGATTCCCCCTGTTAACCGTAGGTATCCTGTATAAGGGAAGTTGTTTGGTGGCTGCAGTGTTTGCAGGGTGGTTTTTACAAGGTTTCTTCTCGTTATCTACCATACACCGGCAACGCAAAATCATCATATAAATGGAATACTCTTGAGAACGACGTTAACACCAATCAAATAAATAAATAAAATTTAATTGATCTTGTTCACTGCAATGACTTATTTGTCATGTTGAAAATGCATCTAATTTTTTCTACTTTTAGTGAAATTGTTGATCACATGACTGCTCTGTCCAGCTCTCTCACGCAGTTACTAGGTACACCCAACTGTCAATCATGTACCATCAACACCACACTTATTAAATATCTAAAGGTGAGGACAGAACACTCCATTCCACAGTTTAATTTTCAGCCACCAATCTATTTTTTAAAACAATCATTTAATCCGATTTAAACGTTTTTTGATAATTGATATCCTTTCAATGCTGTGATGTCATTTCCAAACAAATAATTTAATTTATTTTTTTAAATCATGAAGTATGTATGATGTTTTGAAACAGAATAAGAACTGTCATAATTCCTGCAGCGTTGATGGTCTTCAAGAATTGTGTTTCCTACAAATAATATCTGCTCACCTGCCCTTTTAGTGATGACTTGTTTTGGGTTGTCAGCCGTCCCTTAATATACAAAGCACACCACCTATCTTTTGATGAAATAGAACCATTTGCCTAAATCCCACTTCACTAAAGTTATGTTATGGTAGGATATTCTGATGTCCTAAAACCAGTTCTGTTTGTTGTAAGCATTTATTATCTTACAATAACCTACATGTACCATGCAGAAACTTCAGTAAAGAGAGATTTGAAGCAAACTGTTTTTAGAATTCATAAAAATGAAGAAATTTGATGCCTTTCTTACAGTACATTTATAGGTAATAAATGACAAGGTAATCCAAAAACATCATAAATAATATTCTGGGAATGCATGTAGTTCCACTGGGGCCCAATCCCCTCAAAAACCACAACAAATGTTTAGTGTTTTTTAAACTTAAAGTATGGGTAATGAAAGACAAAACCTCTTGGAATATTTAGGACTATGAGTACGACCAGCAACTTGATCTGATGACTTGAACTCCGAAATTGTTTTAGAATTGTTCCAGAATGTACTATGCTCATATAAGGATTATTACTTATGTAGAACTATGTCAATGCACCAGTCTTTATTTTTTTTAATAGGTATTAGGTGAGTTACCGCTAGAATATTTATTATCTGGAGAACAAGTTTGCTGTTTGTCCGGTCTGTTTTCTCTGCTGACCCTGGGGTTCTCTCAATTACCTCAGCAACACACCCGGCAGCTCCAGTATGACCTGGTCAACTCCACCACCCACCTTATCATCAGTATTCTCGAAAGTCAAACAAAGTGCCCCTTTCTTCACTTCATAGAAACTCCTGTGCTATTGGAATGGTGTGGGCAATTTGTAAGCTGGACTCAGAATCAGGTTAGTTGAAGATTTTCCATTTACATGTTACAGGGTAATGTAAACGCAAGTTGAAGTAGATTGATAATATTTTTCCACATTCCAGGGGCCAATTTCACAAATTTTGTGTTACATTAAAGTGTTGTGAGATGAATTCATGTGCAAAGATAAATGTGAGGTATGTTTATCTTATGATGTTTTATTGTAGGATGATATGAATGAGGATGATATATTTACATATTTTACCTAAATTATTTTGTATTTTAGCAAAGCACATAAAATTTATAATAACAGTTTAACAATAAAGTGATGGATTTAAGATCCAGCGTCGCCAAATTTGTCATATTTTATTAATTCTCATCCTCCTATATGTGGTGTCTGTTTCAGGAGAATCTGGAAACAGAGATAGAAAGTCAGTGTAGATCCACTCTAGAATTGATAATCAGGGGTGTGATTCGAGATTTTGTTCTCTTACCAAAGCTTCATCCTTACATAGACAGCGTGAGTATTAAATGTCTGTTCTCGTCAGAATGGACACGTCATAGAAATAATGTATGTATACTTGCAAGTGTGAAGGTTAATACTCATACCAATCTCTCACTACTTTTTGATCAGTAGAAGGTACCAGCCGAAAATACCTAACACATGAAGTTGTTTATTCCTTGCCTGTCTCATTCCTAAACTGATTTTACAAAATAATTTCTGCATTATCTCAAAATTGTAGGTATCAGATTGACATATTCATCATAGTTTTCCCGAGGTGTAGACCTTTGGCTTAGGGCAATGTGTTTTAAGCGTACATGTACAAAAGTGCTATCATAACTTATTACGGAAGTAGCATTCTCTTTGGAAAAGAGCTTGAAGTTGACGTTGCCTCACACTGGTTGGTTGGGTGGGAGCCTTACTTGTGTGTCCTGGTGCTCTAATTAGCTGGAAGGGCCGCTTAAGTTGTTTTCCTTCATCCATTGGGCTGGCACACTGTCATCTATTATACTGAAATAACCTTAAGTACAAAGTAAAAGTCCAAACTATCAATCAATTAATCTTTGTTGCCAGCCTTTTTTTCAGGTAGTTTCGTTCATTGTGTCGGCACGCCGTCATACATATATGAATCAAATAAACTGTAGGGTATAAAACCTCAATCAAACAAACAAACAAACTTACACAGCTGTCATACAAGCAAATCACATAGCAGATGACTTAAGAAATAATATTATTAGACTCTCATGCTGATAAGAGAATTGTCAAATTTCACTTAAATCAGAAATTGATGTGAATAATCTTCACCAAACATACCCCTTCACTGTACACAGTATACCCCAGAGTACAAAGTTAAATACCAATCAAATAAATAAATGATCAAGTAAGTAGTTCAAATTCAATTCCAAATCATATCAGTCATCATATTAAAATAATTAAACCATTTATGTTTAGCATGTGATAAATGTTATTGATTATTTTTGTTATTGCAGACAAAAGAAAGGTTAAAGAAAACAAAAGTATTGGTGAAAAAAGATTTTGCACTTTTATCTGTGATTACATCTGTTCTGGAAGAGTTGACAAAGGTGATGTATAAATTTACCTGTTCTCTTTAAGCACCAATTGCTCAGTAAATGTCTACAACAACTCTGGAACAAGAACTTGGTGTGTACATATATTTTTGTAAAGCGTATATAATAACACTGGCACAGGGATATAGACTAATTAAAACCCATAAATCATCAGCATGTTCTAGATAAATTCTCAGAGACAAGTTTCTGGATAGATTATGATCTCGAGTTGTTATGGATAACCTACAGGCGTCTCAAGAAAAGGTAATAAGAGTTGAATGGTAGGAGCATGTGGTGAATATATAGCACTCACAGATCTATATTTGTTGATATAATCTAAAATAAATATCATGTAGACCAAGAGAATAACCCATTAGTCTGTAAAACAAGGATAACAGTATTGTCTGCACTAGTAGGTCTTTAAAAGTTTTGTTCCTGTTGTACGCTATAATAGGTCTTTGTGAGAGAGGTTAAAGCATTTTAGGTGCGAGATTTTGATATTCCTGTGAAAGAAGACTAGCATATCGGGTGCTGGGCTAGTCATTGGATAGAAATATATAATGATCTGGGTGGAGGTCACATTACATGTAGTTATCATCTAAGAATGCATTTTTATGCCAGTTGTTTCTATTTTCATGAAGGGCCATGGCTCTGTGGTTGAGTGTTGACCCCCTTCACTGTATCCCAAATAGGTTTGACCCCCCCCCCCGTGGAGCTTAGGTATATAAGGGAAGTTTTCTGGTGGTTGTGGAGTTCGCGGGTTTGTTTTTACGAGGTTTTTTCACAGTTTTCCACCATACACCGGCAACGCAAATTATTAAGATTAGTAAGTCGTCATATAGGTGAAATACTCTTGTGTACGACGTTAAACACCAATCAAACAAAATCTATTTTCATGATAACAGCGATGCCTACCATACGCATCCTTATCTGGATATCTAATGGTCTATTTTTGACACCAGACGCAGTCAAAGCAGCAAAGTTGACCAAGGGATATACATGTACTGGATTCGTCGTGTCTGTGCGTATCTATTCTGGACCATATCTGCTCAACCTCTTTACCGATTTTGCTAATGCTTCACATGAATTTTTACACATGACATAAGGGTGTTTCATAACCATCTCTCAAGGGGAGGTGTGTATCAGACTGAGCCCTGCTCTCTCTAGCACTTGCTTTGACAGGCTTTCAAACTCAATGTGTGGTATAGTCAAAATGGTTAATTTGTTATCAATATCACAGTTCTCCGGATAAAATGTTTTATTAAAGTTTTTTTACTCTTTTCTTTTACTGTTCCTTCCAGGTATCCAGTTGGACGTACCTGAAAACTGATATCCGTGACCTGTGCTACGAGTACATGGATAAGTTAACTGAACCTTGTCTCAGATTAATAGACAGTATGTCCAGTGAAGAGAACTCCACCATACCTCAGGGTGTTTTATACAGGTGCTATACTGCACTATCTACTGTCACCTGTTCAAAGAATACTGATCCAGACAATAAAAGACAACACGCCTGGTCAGGTGTGGAAACTCAGATAAACACCATGTTGGACAGGTCAATGAATAGACTACAAAAAGCACAGGTATAAATCATTGTTTTATTTTTTCATTTATGCGTTTTGGTGTTTTCTGTATAAAAATTATAAAAGTATTTTATTATTTTGATAAACAATTCCAATAAAATTTATCAAAATATACTCAAATGAAAAAGTGTTACCCTGTAATATGCATTGTATACATGTACCTGTAAAAATGTTCATCATCACACAATTTAGGCCTGTTTAGTTTGCTTTAATATTCTTAAAAGCTTTTAGCTATAAATTGTTGATTTAACTTTTATTGAATTCCTGTGCTCAAATATGAAAGAGAACCTTTGTTAACCTATCCTCCAATAATGTCGCGTTGTTGCCTATCAATATATACATGTACTCAGAAGTTGAAAATCCATCAAAGTTATGTTTTTGTTATGTACCCAGCTTCTAAATGAACACTAAACAAGTTAGGTATGAATTGTAAAACACAACAACTTTGTTCTCTGTTTAGCCAAGTGTTCTGCTTTAATTTTAGACTGATGAGCTATCTGCTGTTCTTGGATTTATCAAATCAGTGTGTCATCATAGGGATCGCTTATCTTCAAACTTTACCACTGATCATCACAATAAACTATGGCAGAGATTGAATGATCGTCTCCTCTTCTTATTACAACAACAACAACAGAGTCAAACAGGGGACCAAGAAATTGATTCTGTTAATCAAGATGTGGAAGAGGAGGAATCACAAAGCTATGGACGGTTTGAAACTCCGGATATTATTTCTGTTGCCAAAACAGTGGCAGTGCTGTTGTCTTCAAGCTCAACTGATATCTTCAAGTTGCTAATGGAGTCTGTTGTCAATAATTGCGTACGGAAATATGTTTGAATTATCTTTTTTTTTTTTTTTTTTTTTACCTGTAACCCAGCCTAATTTGAGCATCATGTCATTGTTGTGAAAAATGTCTATCCATAAAAAAAAAATATCTTATATCTTTTACCGCCCTCAGGCTTAGGGCAGTATGTTTCCAAATTATATTCATGCCGTCAGACTTACATGTAGCACTGGAGGAACATTATCTTTCCAACAGCGATAACACTTAAGTGACTTCACATTTTTTGGTTGTGTTTGTCGCTGTCTTCTGTTAAAATATCTTCTACTAGATGACGATATTGTGACATTTCTCACAAAATGGCTTTATAATTAGTATAAATGTATGTTGTCACCATTGTTACATGTACATGTAGATGTGAAAGAAAGTTCACTTGTAACGGGGTAAATCAGAAATGCTCCTAGGGAAGTACTTCTTAACTGTACAAATTGAAGCTTCCTCTGCCCTGGTGCTCTTTGTGGCATCCTGTCTTGAGCAATCTTAATGCCCTGTTTTATCATGTTTGTGGTCAGTGTTTTTAATGTTTCCTTTGCCCATTTGTCTGTAATGTTGTCTTACGAATGAACAAACCTTTAGGAGACATATAATTACATAAAACCCTAATAAAACAAATCTACAAAATGTCAAAGGGTTTAATTAAACAAAAACTACTGTGGTCCTGTAGAGGTTTATGATATTGTTTTTAAAATTCAATTTCCCTTTTTTTTATTTAAGTAATCAACATTAGAATTATCACTGTTGTTTTTCTTATTTCTGGGCTGTAATGTAAAATGTCATGTTTCCTAGTTCTTAACCATGTTAATAGCTTACAGTGTATTTCTTAAGAGGAAATGTAAAATTATATTCTTTCATTTTTCTAATCAATTACAGAGTGCCCAGTATGTTAGTATTGAGACCTGGAGGATCCAATATTCTGTGCTGATCTGGGATAATCTTTTGAGCTGTGATCTTCCTGAGCAACACATGGACTCATTCTCAAAGGCTGTTCATAATGTATGTAGATCTCACAATAGTACAATACCCCCTCCTTTGTTTCTTTATGTGGGTGGTTGGGAAGAGTCTCCTGGGCCTTGGTGCTTTTTGAGCTAAGGGGCATCATGAAGCCCATTTGTGGTGGTGTCCTGTTGTTTGCCCTGTAAATGTATCGTGGTGTCTTCTGTGTCGTCACACCTTCATATGAGTGAATTAACCTTAAGTATAACCCTTGGCGATAAGCCCAATTCAAACAAACTTTGTTTCTTTCTTGATTATAACAATTTGAGAAAGCATCACACTTTATAGATAATTTTCTGTTCAATGTTGAATACATTGCGTATCAGTAAAATGGCCCTCAATGCAGCATGAAACGAGGCAAGATAAAAGTATTAAATTCAGTTGAATGGATTTTGATAATATTCCACATGTATGATAACATGACATCAGGGAGTGTCATAACTGTCACTCAAGGTCAAGGTCATATATGTTTAACAATAATGTATTGTTTATCTATTCCGGGTCATATCTTCTTAAAATCTTTACAGATTTTGGTTATACTTTATATGATTGTTCCACAGGACATATTGGCGTGTCACTACCATCACTCAAGGTCCTGACCCTAAGATCGTCATATATAATATCTCTGAAATAGATCATGTCCATGTGCATCTTTTCTGGGCTATATCTCTATAACTTTACTAGTTTATGGATTTTTAAAATAATAGTTAATATGACATGTACAAATGAAGAAAAACCCGCCCCCTATTCTGAAGACAAGGGGAGGGGGGTGTTATTAGAGTGAGCTGTGGTCACTGTAACTCTTATTTTTTTACTTGCCCTGCCATCCATCCTATTGTGGTATTCTACTGCATTAGTTTGTGGGAGTAAGGTTTTCTGTGTAAGAAACTTGAATTTTTTAAAAATTCAATGGCATGTTCGTAAACTAAAACTTACCTTACTTTCACTTTAGTTTAGAAACATTCAAACTTATTCCTGTGAAACTACTATATATATATTGTGTTTATATGTACAGTGGATTTTCTTTACAAAAACGCAATTTATTATTTCAGATGTTGTTTGGATGTCAAAGTGTTGTTCAGGAATTATGCTGTAGATCTGACACTCGTTACCATAGAGATTTACTCATACCCATTCTAAGGATACAGTCCAGAATGACACAGTTTGGGCAGGTATTGTACTGATTTATCTCTGAAGTACTGTAAGAGACATGAACTTCCTGTGCTATGGTGCACTATTAGAGCGGTCATCTTGGATACGACTAAATACCTTTATAACTTCCATTCAATAGTTATTCGAAATTGTGATTTCATCAGATGTTTTATGGGCCGTGCCATGGATCTGATTGAGGGTTGGAGCGCTGAGTCCCCTTTAATGTACCCACGAAATAGATTCAATTCCCCCTGTAGACAGTTGTAAGTTGGAAAGTTTTTCAAGGTTTTTTCATACACCAGCAACGCAAAGTGAAATAATCTTGAGTATGAAGTTAAACTTTATTAAAATGAATGAATCATCAGGCTTTTTTTTAGATTTGCCTAAAGTTGATTTCCTTCAGTATTTCCTTCCTTCATATTTTTATTTGTTACCACGGCAATTTGGTGTACGACAAAAGATTGTCTGTCCCTGGTGTGATATAAGTGAAATAGCGGTAAGTACATTGTAAAGCTTATTAAGTAAGCAAACTTAGTCTGAATCCTCCGCTAACTTAATACACATAATTTTTTTCAGTGTGAAATTTGTAGAGGTGCTTTATTCCCTCTGTATCATTTTTTACAGGTGATAATGTGTGGTGAGACGGCCATCCTCTCTCTTCACTGCTGTCAGTATTTTCTGTTAGATGAATGTCCTAGGGAGGATTATCAGCCAGTATTCACCTCTGTACATGTATATCATCTCCACTTTAATAAAGCCTGTCATTTTTTACAGGTGATAATGTGTGGTGAGACAGCCATCCTCTCCCTTCACTGCTCTCCATATTCTGTGTTAGAGGAATGTCCTAGGGAGAATTATCAGCCAGTATTCACCTCTGTATGTCATCTTCACTTTAATAAAGTCTGTCATTTTTTACAGGTGATAATGTGTGGTGAGACGGCCATCCTCTCCCTTCACTGCTGTCAGTATTCTGTGTTAGAGGAATGTCCTAGGGAGGATTATCAGCCAGTATTCACCTCTGTATATCATCTCCACTTTAATAAAGTCTGTCATTTTTTACAGGTAATAATGTGTGGTGAGACGGCCATCCTCTCCCTTCACTGCTGTCAGTATTCTGTGTTAGAGGAATGTCCTAGGGAGGATTATCAGCCTGTATTCACCTCTGTATATCATCTCCACTTTAATAGTCTGTCATTTTTTACAGGTGATAATGTGTGGTGAGACAGCCATCCTCTCCCTTCACTGCTGTCAGTATTCTGTGTTAGATGAATGTCCTAGGGAGGATTATCAGCCAGTCTTCACCTCTGTATGTCATCTTCTGAACTCCCTGCTAGTTAACGTCACAGATACAGTCTTGTTAACTTTACCAGCCTTTGTGAATGCCTGTAATCATATCCTTTTTTATGGTAGTTTAATCTACATGTTTATCCATGGGGACTTTATTACTACTGTGATATATGATGGTAAATATCACATCCACTGCTCTTTTTTCTGCAAAAAATACATCAACAAATCATGACACAAACAGTCCACCATATATTTTACTTACAGTAGTTTAATTTAAGTGGCTTTTTGTTAAAAACGATTATTATCCTAAAAAAATGTAATAACGGTTTTGTTAACAATTTAGTAGGGTCTGTAAATTGACTTTGTGTTTTTGTTTTAATACTTTAACTTACTTTAAAATAATTATGGTAGATTTCAATATGATTTCAAATATGTAACAGTCGTTAAAGTAATTAGTCTAGGCCACTCTAGCCAGTTGTTCCCTCCTTGACTAATTTACTTTTAATGAAATCTTTAATCCAAAGAGCTGACCAGGGCAAATCTTGGATCACACAAAGCAATAGATTTGTAGTAAAGAAACAAGGACTTTCAAAAGACGCACCTGAATTTGTACCCTTGATTCAATGTGCTCATCAGCTGGATAGGTATAAATTATGTATTTAAAAGTGAACCTCAAACATTTGTTTGTTTGCTTGATTGGGGGTTTACGCCGTACTTCATGTTATTTTTACTTATATGATGGTGTGCCAGCCCACTAGGTGAAACCACCCTTAACAACACAGGCAACACAGGAGTCATCACAGCTTTTCTACAGGACAAAAAACTGAACACCACAACAAATCCTCCTAAGATGCCCATCCACTCAGACCACTGTTTTTAAACGACCACAAAGGACTTTTATAGATAGCAGAGATTCATTTTTCTAACAAAAACTATCTATTGTTTTACATTGCAGTGTTCTCCTGTCTACAAAGATTTGTAAGGGACAACTTGTTCATTTAAAAAGTGCCTTTATGGGCTGATTACACTTGTTATTTGAATAATGTGCTTTGTATTTAGGTTATTTACCTTGCTGAGCTCTTATAAAGTGGAGGTAGGAAAGGTAGCCCCTTATATCGTGGCAGAATATGTGTCTGAGGTACAACAGGTCACATTAGTCCCTGCTGTCAAGGTAACATATCTCTTTTATTTCAAGCTTTCATTGATCATAATTCAAAATAAAACAGAATTTTTAAGGTCATGTTTTATGATTATCAAAAATGACATAGCCCGGGAATGTCATAATTTGAGTTAACCCTCCTTTCACATGTATGTTAGAAGTCTAATACATCTACGTGTACTTTAAAACTGTAGAGAAGGGAGATTTTATTAGACTCAAAGGAAGATGGAATTGTGAAGACATGCAACTTTTCTCTTTAAACATATAACATACATTGTATTTCGAGAGATAAATAAGATCTTGTATTTGTTTAACATACATGTATATTGGACCACAAACTGTATTAAAAATATACATATACAAGGCCTTATACATTTTTGACATATTTAAAACCTAATATAGCTACTGTCATCCTGAGGCGATTAGGTTAGACTCGACTAGTCAACTTAAAGAATAGTTAGATGCAGTCTCTGGTTGGTGCGACATGCTGTTGAATCCAGTTGAATGCTATCAGAACTATTTGGACGTGTTAACCGTGGTGCAAAGTCGTCTTATTGCAGCACTGATTGAGTGACTTGACCAGAGCAATGTTTTAACGTCTTTGAGAGAAAGACATCATTGGTATGTTAACAAAACAGTCATTAACCAATTGGAATTGTCAACAATACGTTTGTTATTTGTTCAATAGTTTCTTCTATTTTATATTGCAGAAAGCCCTGATACCTGCTGTATACCATGTGTTAGATATCTGTGATAAACATGGAATTGCCGTACTACATACTGTTCTCAGTGCTGGACTTACTGAGACTTTCAAACTACTCTATGAAGATTACAACAAACATTACAGATATACTGGAAGGGTGTAATGGCTGACATTGTTTGTTGAAATTCTACGGCTAACAATGAAAAGTCTGGTAGAGAGTTCTACCATGTATATTAAATGGATAGAGTGTTTCTGAGTCCAGCTGTGGTGTGGGCCAGCGAAGAAGGTGTTATTCTGTTTACACCTCTTCAATGTGTTGCAGCGTAAAACCTGATCAATCAATAAATAAAAGTAACAGACATGTATGTGGCTGTCCGTCAAACATAGAAGTACATGTATATGAGGGAAGTTCACAGTACCTATATGACAGGGTTTTTTTTGTTTTGTTTTTTTTTGGGG
>JAVFBZ010009364.1:0-12133 GCA_032466195.1 Katharina tunicata
TCGTGTTATTACGCTGATTAATACCAAACTTTGTGATAAACATGGATATATGACTTTCTGATACAGACCATAGTGACGTCCCTGACGCTTTATTGTCATTTCGTCCTGAATGAAAACGGATTTTTTTTGCATGACATATATAATACTTTGAATAGGTACTAGATGGATTTGTAATTGGGACTTTAGTCCTGTTGGTCTTGTTGAGATCTGTAATATATTGAATATTGATAGTATTGATACATGTACATTGCTATGTGTACGAGTCAAAGCACATGCATCACGTGGGTTGTCGCCATCTTGACGCTATGAAACCAGTAGTTGTCAACAAATCTTCGTTGTTAGTGAAATCATGGAAATTAAGCAGAAGGAATAACAGATCAGCTGTTGTGTGCGTAACCTGTGCGCATATTGAATGTCCCTCTTCCGGTTACATGACTTAGGCGGCAGTTCGCTCTCTGAGCTGGCCGGCAGTAGCATACATAGTACACGAAAGGCTGGGACGTGGGGCTCAGGTCTATTCCACTTTATATAGAACAGCGGTATATTCCACCTATCTGCCCTGACTGGCAAGGGGAACTGTTATTCCTTCTCCTTTACTTCCATAGTGAAACTAACGTGCGATCAGAACATGGTGTCAGAAGTGGGATACCTAGCGGAAATATAGTACAGGCATCGGGCAGTTGATTTGCGACCATGAAAGCCAAGCACCAAAACTGAAGAGGGCAATGTACTGCTTGCCTATATATCATCGGACAGGATAGGCGAGAGATATACAGCACTTCCACAATTAGTGACGAAGAAGAAAATAAATTAGAAACATTGTACCAGAAATTTAAAGTTTTTATACAATCCAAGACAAACCCTGACAGTGGAACGTCACAAATATAAAATAAGTTCCAAAATTTAGAGGACACAATTGATCAGTATGTCACAGAACTTAAACTGCTTACTAGAAACTTACTAAAAAGTGGCAGGATCAAAGAACGTTTACTCTGTGAGGAAAATTTAACTGGCTGAGGCATTGACAAAGAATCTAAAAACAAATGAACAGTTTAGCGGAGGGTTCAGGTGCATGCAACAGTATAGATCATGCTGTCAAATACAAAACTGGTTCTAGAAATTATGCACACAGTGTTAAAAAATAACACAAAAATCAGGACGAAACTATACACACAATATGGAACAATTTTTTCCAACAAACACAAAGTGACAAACAAAAAGGACATTGTATGATTGTAAAAAATATGTAGGTATAGACATGAAAGACAAAACTCTCCTGCTTTTGGGAAAACATGCACAACGTGTGGTAAGCCAAATCATATTGAAAGTTGTTGTCACCCTAAAAATAAACACTATTTTGATAACAATGACTCTGAGAGCGACGATGAAAACAACGATTTATTTATTAGGACTGTAAACGTGCAAAATCTGGACAAGCCACAGATTGAAACAAATGAGTGCTTTGTGGAAATATACCTGTTTAGACTGTTTAAATGTTATTTACCACACAATCTGATGGAAATGATCCATATTTAAGTGTTTTAGAATATAGAAACACACTTGTTGATAACTTTTAATCTCCAACTCAAATGAGGTCAGTTATTGCAACAACAAATAAACAATTACAACAGTCAAACCATCTACTATTCAAGCTAAATTACGTATTTCACAGGAACGACAAAAAAGGTTCTAAGACAAAGGTTCCAAATAACTTCCTGTGTTACAAGAAGGTGAGAATGTCAGAATCCAGTAACAAAAATCACGGAAACCAGTGAAAATTGTGCGAATACTCTCCACTCGTACATTGTGAAAACGCTTGATGATTCACTTTATAGAAGAAATAGAAAACATGTAATGAAAACCAATCAGAAACTAAGAGAACCAACCTTCATTTATAAACAAACTCCAACACCAACAACTTCTTAAGCAAGTCAGGTTGAGCTACCAGAGTCGGACAGGAGTCCTGTCCATACCTCTAGTGGTTGAGCTATTTGTGTTCCAACTCGATACACGGATTATGTACACGACACAATGTGTCTAAAGCTTGAAGTCTTGAAATTATCTTTGTAAAATAATTCTTTCAGTTGAAATTAATCTGAAATAATGTTTTCTGAAATATCTTTATAATCTATTATCACATTGACAGATAAGTGAAAGAAACAACAATTACAACCAATACTTTTTAACCCATTGATGCATTTTGAAGGTTTATTATCACTATCATAAACAGTATTCATCATGATGATATCCAGTTTACATTCATATTTATTTTTAAATTTCCAGTCTCAGGACTTTATAGTGAAATTTTTAATTTTCTTATGGACCATGATTTAATCTGAGCCTTTATCTGTATTTCCAGTTTTTGAGTCTACCTTGTTACTCGTGTTAAAGATTTAAAAATAATAATAATAAGATTCTCTAGTTTTTTAAAAAGGGAGTTGCACTGATATTTAATATATTCAATATTGTTATTATTGTAACGCGTACCTTGTCTAAATGTACGAGTCAAAGCGCATGAATCACGTCATTTGTCGCCAACTAGAGTAGGTTTTACCAAGTCTTCGTGGTTACTGAAACTAACGTGCGACGAGAAGAGATCTAACATCGGAAAATAAATAAAAAACAAATAGTAGGAGTGTGAAAAGGGAAGACGGAACAGTTTGTCTTAAAGCTTGTAACAAAATCCTGCAGTTTGGGTAGATTATTATTCGTCGGCATCTTATTACCCGCAAAGGAAATAGCTTTATTTATCTATGAGTTTACCATATCCTCCTGGCAAAAAGTTTACCGCCCATGTGTTTGAAGTGATGATCTAGACGCAGAATCGACTGAAGTATCAGACTCATTATCAAATGACATATAGTTCTTTTCTATTGAATTATAAATGCTAAATGAGTTATACATAGCAGTTGTGTGTCAAGCGAATAATCTATAAAATGTATGCAAAAGAAAAAAGTGTTAAAAAAAACGTATATTTTTCTCCTTGAAGTCCCGAAGTACATGCTTTGATCATCTGTCAACGAAACTCCTAGTGTTTTGATTGGTCAATTTACCCAAAGCGGGGGTGGATTCTTACCAGACTGGAGTTGAAACATCTCACAAACCGACAGCAAAATTCGATTATTAGTTTCCAAGTTCACCACAGTCGCTATATTTAAATGGCGTCGAAATATTGAAACATCGTTTTTGACCGCTTTTATTCTGCACAACGCCATTGACTGTTCTCGATGTCACTGGAATCCGACAGCGTTGTCATATTAGAGATAGCATTAAGGGTCAGATGAGAACACATGTTAAAGGTTATATAAATATAATCATGCATGGGGAGGTTTTGCTGTTAATAGATTCGACATTAACGTTTTTCGCAGGGTGTACGGACTTTTTGGTGTCGTGAATCTGACACACCTTCTTCGCCTACACCTCAGGCTCTATGAGCCCTGTGAAAAACGTCATAAATATTCGTACTTTCACGAAGAAGACTAACTGTAAAAGACAGGATGACCTGTGGGTACTTCTTAAACATTTTATTTAGTTTTTTTAAATTAAATTTTACATTCCTAGAATTAATTATATATTCCACCAGAAAAATGTATGACCACATAAGTAACACTGTAAGTTATGGAAGCTCATAGCGTCTACTCGCGTGGCCGCTATGAGCTTCCATAGTAAGTAGCCAAATACAAGTGTAAACTTTCATGGCGATTGTAAGACATTGCTTTGTTTTTAGACACCTTGACTTTTCATCCGTTCAGTATCAGGTGGCGTTTTACTAACTTGGATGAAGTCAAATAACGTCTATCCAATGAAGGATTAACAAGTTGGTGCGTGGTACTTTGTTACTTTAAGTTACCCAAAGATCGTGTTAGCGCAGGCCAGAACAGTTCAAAGGTTATGTTCTGTTTGCCAAATTGTATAATGTACGTTCAGAGACTATGACCGTCAATAACACTTCACACATGTATATCGTTACGCTGTTTCTGTGAGTGAGTAAATCATTTCCTTATAATAAACAGAGGCTTTTTTACTATCGGTTTTACTAAAATAAATTATTGATTTGTTGAAAAAAATATAAATTTTAAATCTGTTTATTGTCACCTCTTTGCCATGTAGATCATGTAAGTCAAACAATACACCGTTATAGGTGGTTGGTAGACTACCACCTACTCAGTTGGCCCTCGCAATCCAACAGCACTGATAATTGCACACCTGGCTAATCTTATTTCTATCAATGGATTTTTAAAAATTCTTTTGGGGTTTACGGGGTTGCCGTAATTAAGGCTATTTTAATCATATATCAAAGTTCCAGCCCAATGGATTAGGAACAACCGTAATCAACACTGACAACACACGACAAATCAGCTTCCTGATGCCCTATAGATCAAAGAGCTCCAGGGCACTCTCTCCCCATCCATCCGCAGATAAATAGATGAATTTTAATATGAGAAGACTTTAAGAACATCATGGTGTTTGTCGTCACGTTTGTTAGATGTATTGATGTATGTCTTTTGTCGTAAATGACTTTAATGAAAGTAAGAATGCTATTAAAATACAATGAATAGAGAATAAGGCAAACAAACAACTGTCTTTCTGTGAAACTTAAAGTTACCTCATTCCAGAAAGAGATTACCAGTAAAAAAGAAAATGTACGAAATGAATCAGTTTACATAGAAAACCTTAGTTAGACAAGGCAGAAAAGTTTATGTTATTGTGTCGTTATCACAATCGTAGGCTTAATTCTTTAATTCTTCCGTGTTTGGAATTTCTTTGGGTGATTTATGAACTGGCATTAAATAGCTAAACTAATAAAGCTAGAAAATATTATAACAACATAAGTCAATATTCTAAAAATATGTTTGTTCGACAAATACCAAGCTCTAACGATATGCAATAGAAAATGATAAAAACATTTATTGAATGTCACACACATTTACATAATGAACTCAAATGGAATATTTACTTGTCGCCATGGATTGTTAGAAATTCTAGCACCGTTGAAAGATAGTCTACAGAGAGTCGGTAGGCCCAGGGTTTGGGTGGTGAGCCCTCTAGAAACCCACAGTGACCTCCCTTCTCTGTGGAAACCAATAAAAAGTTTGGATAAGCCTTAAATAGATCAAAAGGGATAGACTCTTTGAGATATACAGGGTCATCTAGACTGTTGAGACACAGAATTGGTACTGCTATGTCATCTACATCTCTCATAGGGTTATTCCGTTCCCAGTACTCCTGTAGGGAAGAATAACCGTACAGTTGACAGTAAACTGCTTTGTCAAACTCAATAATGTTATTAGTTCTCAGTGCCTTGGGTACATCGATCACCTTGGATAAAGCAGTAGAATGTTTACTTAGGAGCCATTTAAGACCCAGCAAAAGGAAGAAATCATAAATCCCTGTCTGTTTTGTATTAAAAAATCGATAGGCATCGTAACCCGGAGAGATACACACAGCGGCACTGAGGTAACAAGAAGAACCGAACTCCCCTAAATAAGAGACCAGCAAAGCGGAACCGGAACTTACACCAACACCCGTCAACATGGCTTTGGGGAATCGATCACGGATATATTTAATCACTTGTCGAAGATCCGAGGGATCACCAAAGCTCTGTAACATTGGCGTGGTCAGGACACTGCCTCCGTGGCCACGTTTGTTAAAGACAACCACTCTGTACCCGTTGTTTGATCCCTCATCACAGAGGGCTCCCCCACTTACAGCGTCATCTGCTATCCCCGTCAGCACGATTAACACAGGGCTACTTTTAGCTAACTTACTACTCTTGGGGATGGCCCAATCCAGAGCCACAACACCTCGGTCCTTCATCTGTAGGTACTCCCTATGAAACGATACGCTGGGACATGGTAAAAGGAAACCCAACATTGTTTGAACGTGAGAGTTTTCTGCCCAGCCAGCAGGTCTAAAAGGGCGACGGAGACTGCGACATCGTTTCATCAAATGTTTTGTAAGAGCGGACGGTTTATAATAGAGTTTAGGTGTAATTTCCCGCGGTTTAAACAGAGCCTTTAGATAAACGAAGGCGGTAAGCACCATGGTTCCAACCACTGTGACCACAAAGGAGATCGGGATTGAAAACATCATCCAATTTATAATCATTCTGAGGTCGAGGAATTGCCACATATATTCATTAAGTTGTTTACATTTGAAGTCAAACATTAACATTGTAGTAGAAAATTAAAAAAAAACAGGCTCTTACGTTTTCGTTCGTAAGTACATAGTTCAATGTAGACTGAAGAATTACGAGGATAAAGAAAGATTGAACTACTACGTCACAAGTTCCCAAGACGCCTAATTTGTGTAAAAACATCCAGGGTAATCCAAGATAGGGTAATCCAAAATAGGCACATCCTCCAAGTTATAACAAAATATTAGTGACGACAGTTTTATAATCCACTGGAAAAAATCTGTTTAACCGTTCCAAAAAGGGAAAACTGTGACGGTGTCGGTGGCCTTGGTTGACTGTTCACAATCATACGGAGTATACACCATCTCTTCGTCAAAACGGACTGAAAATAAAATAACAAGGAATGATTAAAAATAACAATTGACGAAGTGGCAGGGAAAGGGTTCGTTGAGTGTGAATACTGATTATATAAACGCAACATATGTTACAATATGACATTAGGCGTTATTGTAAACATGCATATAATTAAAGTATAGACTATTAACATATAGAGCCAAATACATTTACTAACAGATACGGTAAAACGGTCTTGAATCCTGTATAACTCGTCAATATCTGATCTCCAATGCGCGATCAGTTCAAATTTATACCAATCGGTTCTGATCTATATCGATCAATGTAGATTAAAAGGGTCCACTTAACCTGATTCACACACCGTTAAAGAGGTTTCTGAAGTGTTTTTTGATCAATTTGTGTGTTGATTATCTACGCCATAATAGAACATGTTCATTTCAATCCACCCTCTATCAACCTGTCAGCAAACAGAGACAGTTTTGCTAAACTAATGACACGGATATACTGATATATATCTATAACCCTAAATAAAGCAATTTATATTCGAAATCGTGTTGAACAAGACAATACTATCTAAACAAAGCGCCGTAAAGGAGAATTCGGAAAATAGGGCGTGACAAGGTACGTAAAAGAAAGTCTATATTGAGAAAACTGACAAGAGTTCACGTTAGTTAGTGTCTTCTTTAGAGTCGATGACAGTATATATAAAAATGTACAAGTCTTATCGGTAACCGTGCTAATATAAGACCATTTGAAGAAAATCCTTGTGAATTTTGTAATTTGCAACAGTACTTAGTTAGGAGTTAGGCCTAGTATAAAAGTAGTTCCTGTTTATAATTTGAATTTAATACGTTAACGTTTTATATCACTCTAAAAACTATTTAAATGTAGTAATACACTGTACCCATAATTCAAAGTTCCGGGATAAGGGTTTTGATAACACCGACAAAGGATATATTATATTATACCTAGAGAAACATAAAGTTAATGGAGTATATTTGTGTTCAGAATATATACCGTTTTTCAGCTAAAATTTCCAGCATAGACTACCTCGATCATGAATTGAAATATGGATCGCAAATGCATTTATCTATGGCACTCTAAAATACTACAATCTTTCTAGATAAGCAAATAACTGATTTTCAACACTTACCTTCAGTTCAAGTTTGAATAGGGCTTCCCTTTTGAATTAGTCGTTTAACTGCATATAGGGACGCTTGTAACCTTTACTCGATACAATAAAGTTCTTCCGGAATGAATATCAGGCATGCCATTGTCTTTAAGATAAAATCGAAAAATAGTGGAGTGTATGAGAGAGATCTTAGTTTAGTAAAGGATCCGGTCGATACGTCACACTATTCCCACTAACCTCAATTCGCTATATGAATTTTAAGGTGTAAGGTTTCTCCCTGGTTCAACACTGTTTTCATTTCCGATAATGTCCAAAAGTGAGAAATGAGCGACTGTTCTCTTGATAGTGAAGTCAATCTTCATGTTGAAATGCTACTGTTTGTACCATTGAAAGTACAATTCAGGCATTCCAATGGCATCCATAGAGACCGAGCGATAAGAGCAGTAGTGCCGTCTGATTCACACACGGGACTGACATCTATTATGAACGGAGTCATTTAAAAAGTGAAAGTTGTTTCAATCAGATGGATACTAGGACTCAACAACAAGAACGTACCTTCCATGCTCATTGGTGGATTTTAACAAACACGGTATTTCCTTACGTGGTGTTAGTCAATGTGATCTTAGTGGTCAGAGAGAGCCGTACTCTGAAGGCTCACACTGTACTTTATCCTGTCTTATATAGACCACATCCTATCAGTATTGTGCCAGTGCTAATCGATATATATATATATATCATGAATTAAGGGCAAACATGATTCACTTTCAGAACAAAATATATTTCTAGCTAAATCGTGATACCTGGAAAAAGTATCAATATCAGCAAACAATACATAGTCATTCAAAGCAATGAATGTTCATCATACACCAAGATCATTGCCAAACATATTCTAACATTATATATAGATAACAACTAGGTTGGTAGACAGTAAGAAATTTCAAACGAATAACAATGCTAAGATTAAAAGGTTGTAACCTATATTTTAATTATATATCGATTATACCACTTGCTTCTATCATTGCAACTCTAAACTACAGTATAAGTAACCTACTGCTATGTTTCAGTTACTAATCAATCATAAACCGTTCTGAACAAATAAACACATTTAACCAATAAAAACGAAAACCTAGACAGATATTCGTCACAGAAGTACAAAATAATTCCATGATTATATCAGTCCCAACTGAACTGATGCAATTTACATAAATAAATCGCTATGCCGTTCTAAAAGTTAAACATAACCCAGTTGCACGAATGAACAAACGGAACAAACCTAGAGATGACCGCCAGAGATTTTCCATTAAGTCCTAGTTCGTATTGTTATAAATCGCCAGTTGGTAACTGAAACACTCGTCTTTAGCAAGGGATATCGCAAACCACGTAAAGGTTCTGTCACATACACACTATAGTCGTTGTCAAGAAACCTGCTTACAATTTAACGTAAACATCTTCATTAGTGCTCCTAATCTCATCGCGTAAGCTATCAGTCTCAATTAAAAGAGATGCTTTCAAATAGTACACTATTCATCTCACTGGGAATGCATAAATGAAACGTCGATAACAGTCAGGTCATCCCGAATGAATTCTGTTGAACTGTCAATAGGTGTAGCTGTTGAGCTTGTCGACTAGAGATTATATAAGTACATTTTGTCATCGACAGACCTGACCTGAACACTACACTGTATATTGTTGTAACATGTTTACAGCATTGGAAAAGAGTTTGTTTAACACATGAGAGATGTCACATATTAACACACAAACAGAACAAACCAGTTATCCCACACAACACAAGGCGTTAACATTAAAACATGCTATTTATTGTCCATATCACTTACATTGAGCTGTTGGCTATAGCTGACCCCGTCTGTGAAACCACGACCAGCTTTCTGAATTTTAAAATTTGTGATGCAATTAAATAAACAAAAACTTCCGCATTGTATTCTACGTATAAAGTATGTACAATATTTCTAAAAGGGATCATATGCTTGGTGTAAATTAATTGCGTGTCATTACAGACAGTCTTTGCCGTGTTACTGTATTGTTGTAAAACTACCGTTTTTATGTTGTGGTAACTGTTTAGCTGTGGTCTTTTTGTATATTGTTTTATAGACACATTCGGGGAATAGATATTAAACGATTCTGTTACATTTGTAGGATTCTGCGCCCCTCATCCATTTTTGAAGCACATGATGGTTAGTAGGTCATGTAAACTATGAAGTCTAGCTGTAGTTCAAGGGTTAATGTCAACTGTAACACTAATATTGAATCTATTACTACACCACTTTTTAAGCCCAACCAAGTCTTTTGAATTACTCTGAAATGTAATAAAATAACACAAGCCAGTTTTGCTGGAATTTATCTTTAAATATTGCTCTATTTATACCGAATCTGTTCCGTACAACGCCATACATATTAGTTGTTCCTCTCATAATCCAGGAAGCTTGTCACCCATTTCTTCAAAGGGATAAGGTATTTGTGGAGTAAGACTTAAATCGACTAAGCCTTGAACACTATCATAAAATTACCCTTTACATCACGTAATTTTTAATCTTAAATAATACAATGGTCGATTTATATTTTGATAGGATGTAAACATATTATGAATTAAAATCAAACCCACAATTAACCGTAACGTAAAGATAACAAAATTAAGGTAAATCATATTACTCACTTCATCTGATTAGAGGTAGAAAAAATGGTGCTAACATTTTTGAACAATGAGGTTGTTGAAATACAAACTCGAGTTATCAGACATTATTTTAGTTCCTGCGCCCTATTGACATTTCTGTTTTTACATCTGGTTGCAATGTTTGAAATAACTGGAGAATGTACCTTTACACAGTGACTTGCACAATAATGTAATCAATTTCATTGACCTTGAAGACTTTCATCAGGTAAAGGCTTTTGTAACAGCATCACTATAGCTATACATCCAACATTCATCAGTTAATCACGTGTATATTGGCAATATAACTGCACATCCAAAATTGTGTTAACCCTGTTATTGGTCAGTATACTTTCTGACATCACGGGATTTGTCTGTCCAGGGAATTAATGGTAAAGGTGTCAGAAGAATCTGTTCTATTAACCAAAGCTCGTGTTTACAACGTTAAGAAAACGCAAACATGTCTGTTATGGATTAATGGCTATTGCTTATTTCCAGCGTCTGGGAGATGGTTTGCAATGCACGGACAATGTATATATGATCTGTGTCCAGCGTAAACTTAAGGAGTGTATGTTAACAAGTAACTAATATGGCACTAGTTTTATAGTACTCTATAAAATGGACAGAAAAGTTAGATAGCTGCTGTACCAGTTTTGTTTTTGTCTTAAATTAAAATTTACGCCTGTTCCTTGTGCAGCCCTTTCTCGACACCATTATGCTGGCAGTGTGTATTCTACAAAATTACGATAATAAGGACAGTTGAATGAGCACAGGCAAGCACCTGGTTCATTTTACACACCACTTGTAAATTACAAACGAAATTTCATTGTACTACTTGAAAGCGACATTGCAGACCAATAGTCGATTGTGTTGATTTGCAGATTTGTGTATCATTGTAGTAGCTCAATTCACACACAATTGGTCCTTTACTTGAGGTCATTTTGTTTATTGATTAGTTTTGTCTGGGCAGATGTTTCTGGTTTCTATTGACTTTCTTAATCATCATTTCAAGGTAAATTGGTTGCGATATGGACGTAGAGGTTACGTATCACCCATGTATGTGTATAATGTATTGACACAGTAGGCTAACATACACTGAGGTAAACATCAATATAAAGAAAAGAAAAACAAAGAAAATGTCCCTTCTCATTTAGCGTGCATTCATTGGAATATAGGATTACACCCAGCTTTTCGTTATAAACAGATATAAAAGCCTACCATAGAAACAAAAAATCATAATTATCCATTTGAACTGATCAACCTGTTACCACTATTTTAATTTAGCTCTTATTATACACATTCGTGAAACGCATGGAGATTTGATTATGGCATTGATTAAATAATTGATAGTCCATTGATGCGGTGCCATCGGTTAATACAAAAATTAACTATGATTTTACACTGGCAGTTCCCAATGAAAAATTTACAAAGTTGTTGACATAAACATAATTTCCGTGCCAAGTACCTAACTCTTGAAGGTAGACATTAAACTAAAATGGGATTTGGTTGACTGGACCAATCCATTGAGACGAACACAAAGTCCCAATATACTGTAGGTTCTTAAATTAAATAAAGAACTAAATATTGTTTATTTGCCGAATCTGCACATATTTTGTCTTTGTCTGCTCGCCTTTCTAGGGCCTGTGAAAAGAAACACAGACAGTAACTGAAAGAGAATAGCGTCTTGCGCAACATGTGTCTTTATTCTAGCTAGTATGGCTTAACAGTTATATATTTTTAATCACAACATGCCTTATAATAATAATCATCTAACTCGTTCGCACCAAATCAATAAATTATTGAAGAGGAACACGGAACTACATGTAGTAGTACAGAAAGATCAATC